>CAMOHE010038240.1:0-11016 GCA_946598075.1 Artocarpus hirsutus | reverse complement strand
TCTGAAAGTCAATTTAATTTAAATTCTAAACTTAGTACAATTTTGTGCTTCACTAACTTCTTCTTATAAAGAGCCATTTATGGGTCCACATCTTACTAATAGGTCAGCGTTTGTGGACTCCATCAACTCTCTTTTTCTTCTTCTTATTACTACGACAATTGTTATTATTATTATTGTCATTACAATAATAATAGTAAACTTTACATAATTATTAATGTGTATAATAATTAACTATACACATTCAAAACATTGAAATTCCTGCATCCTTGAACTTGGTGCTCACCATTTTTAATTTATGGTATGGAGCTCATGATCATTATTGATTTGGGTTTCTTTTACTGAACTGTTATCATATAGGAATTTCCACATAATCTTAGTAAGTTGGAAATTCCACTTGTGCCAAATAACATCATCTTTTTGGCTCATGTAGAAAATTAATAAATCATACACCCTTGGTTTAGCACATTAAATAATTATTTTTAATTATTTTAATGTACTATCATAACATTACATTATTACATGTTTCATAAATAAAGCACATAATTTTGTGCATTCACAAGATTAATTATTTCTAAGGTCTTACGGCTATTAAGACCTTTAAATTTACGTGTTAATAAATGCTAAACTTGTACTTTCTTAAGCTCTCAATTGAGTGATGAGAGAAAAATCCTTAATTAATCGTAGTTATAAATGTTTGAATTTTTTGGGTCATTACAGCCGTTGTCGTAGCAGAGGATGGAGTTTAATTAGTTAAATGGACTAATATATCATGTTGATGTTAATATATAAAATTAAGAATATCACCTAAATATGGATTAGCATTGACAAAAAATATTATTGAGATTATAGTTCTTTTTTCTAAGTGTATTTTATTCTTTGTAAATGACGATGGAGAGCTGACATCAGAAATTCACAAAGATATTAGCATCTAAGTGGGTGCCAGTTATGAATCGAGATTTCTTACTACACAAAACGATATAATTAACTTTTCAGATACATAAACATGACTTCTATAATTCCCTCTGTTAAATATTGTCGGGAAATTGAACGATTACCAAAGCTAAAGGGTAAAGGCTAAAGAATAAGTTCAAATTTGCAGCTCCAATCTTTCTCTGATTGTTATCTATCTTTTATTTTCTTTCTTTCTTTCTTTCTTCCTACCTTCTTTTTTTCCCTTTCTTTTCCGGTGAAGGCTAATTTCTCTTTAGCTTTTGAAGAAGGTAATTTCTAATTGGGTAATTTCCCTTGGTCGTCAATTTTTATTTTTTTTTCTTTTGCCAAACATTATATCATAGTTTCCGTTTAAATAATAATATTATCATAATTAGATACCACCAAAAACAACAACGATATTGTCCACGACGACAGAACTATAAATGCGATGGAACTCTGAAATCAGAAAACCGTAACAATAACCCAAAAACTAAATATAAACAGCGATCAAGAGAAAGCAATAACAAGATGAGACCGACATGAACCGATATTAGCAGCAAAAATTGAAAGAGGCAGGAAATATTGTAACGACAAAAAACTATTAAATCAAAAAAAACGACAATAATCTTAATGAACACTTGGCCCATTTAACTTTCGGAATATGATGTGGGGATTGCCGCGACTAAATAGCACCAGATCATTGGAGCATATGTCAAAATGGTCCTGAGAAAAGAGTGATTAGAATAGAAGTTTAGAGGTCATAAACTTGTATCTTCTTTAATCAACCAAAGCAAGATCAAATGCTCTGTTTTATTCAATTGTTTATCCCCTGTTTTCCCTTGTTTTTGATATTGGACTACATATAATTCATGGATTATTGTACTCTATTTGTGGGAGAACAAAGAATGTGAAAAATCGTCCACGTGTTCCGGAGTCGATATTCATGCACTAGTCCACCAGGAGTACTATTAGTGATCACTCTGTGAGGAATATTTTTGAATGTTCAGGAATTTAAAGGCAACAGATCATATTCGAGTTTCAACGTCTCAGATTTGGTCTATATTAATTCTAAGAGAAAGGCTAAATAGTGGTGATCGTTAAACAAGACCATCAAAAAGAACATCAACATAAGCATCAATCATGAAGAGTTAGTCTCAAATTGAGTAAGTCTAATTGGTACGTGTAAATTGTTTTCTTGGGGGATTGTTTGACATCCGGGTGTAGCCTTGTAGACGTAGCTTTTACAATTGAACCACAATAAAATTTGATGTGTTCTAGGTTTATTTATTTCTCTGCATCCAGTAATTTAATTGATGAACTTTGATCAAATTTGATAAAATTGCTAAAAAGAGATCATCTTCCTGTAAAGTATCTTTTGAGTTTAAATCTAGAATCTACGTAAAAAGTAGGGTAATTAGTTTGCAATTAGCATTCTCTACAAAAGAGATCATCTTCTATACACACTCTCACGTTCTTCATTTACGCCAAGGACATTCTCTCTATTTTCTAGCACTTTACTACTTGTATTCTTCTTGTATTGTTTATTGACATTACGTCCGAACGTTCTAACATCTTACACAGGTTTTCTCCAAGGAAGGGGCCTTTGATCATTGACCGTAGATTTCACTTGAATCACACGCTCGAAATGGCAATGTATTGGTTGTTGGTCTCTTATTCAAATTGATGGTCGATTTTATAGGTCTTAAAAAAGAGAGTTAAAAACATTAGTTGCGATCATTAAAATTATTTAAGAAAATCATAGTTAAATTTTTTCGGTGGGGGTGGGTTGCCCTCTCTACTTTAAAAGTCACCGTGTAGGTCCCCACATAAAAGGTTGGACCTATGAATTGAAACAAAGTATATGTGAATTTAAAGGTCTTAAAGTTAAACTATTTTACACGGTCATTGCTTTTGGCAACTTGTAGCAACAGAAGTCTTCTTAATACTATTGCTTTTGTAACTTGACTTGACTGACCATGGTCAATTTCTGTCTCGGCCTCATGACTTCATTTTTTAATGCCTTTTTGGTACGACTAACGTTATAGGTTCTTTTATATATATATATATATGTGTGTGTGTGTTTTTTTTTTTTTTTTAATTTGAGAGCCGGATTCAAACTTTACACTTTAAGAGAGTGAGGTATAGAATTATTGCTAAACTCTGTCTTCTACCATACTTCCTCTATTTGATAATTTTTCAACCACCGTGTTATGAAAAAAGGGAATTCTTATAGTGAAGAATGCAATTTTACTTCACCAATAGAGCATAGTATTTTAATATCAGATTGGGATTTTAACATGCTGTCTACGTTAAAAATTTGTAGCACATGCGTGATATGAAACTGCTTATAGTCGCGAGTCAGACCATTAAAAAGATAATTTGACAGCTTAATTATCAATTCCTAGGTGGAGCAAAGAATTCCCGTGAACAAATGCCTATAATGTTATTATTTTCATTCTAACACGCTCTCTCTATCTCTGTCTTACACAGATATTATTCTGTTTCTGCAAGTAAATCTCTACTTGAAGTTGTATCCGTGCATGCCCATTTTCCAAAATACATTCATAAATGAAATTAAGATTTTATACATGATTTTTTTTTCTTTTTAACACCATGCTTATCTATTTTAATATTTTGAATTTATTTAGGTTAAACTATTATTCTTTATAAATAGCTTGGTGATCGTCATATCATTTTTTTTCATTTTTGATACCATATGAATTGAGATTTTTTGTTTTGTTTTTTTTCCCCCTATAAGTGACGACTAAGAGCTAACATCAGAAAACCAGTAACCGTCCCAACAAAGTAAACACCTAAGTGAATCGTGTTTTCTTACAACACAAAGTGATAATAGATTAACTCTCTATGTTTAACTAATGCTCCATTTGGTAAAAAAGAAAGAAAATAAGAGGGAAGAGAAAACTATGAAGGCAAGAAAACTGTAAAGAAAGGAAATATTTTGATTTTCCCTTTACTTGTTTGGTATGTGAAGGTGGAAAGAAAATAATTTTATCTTCTCTTGTTTGGTATTGTAAGAAAAACCAAAGGAATGAAAAAACTACAATTAATACAATTATTATTTTGCTCAAATATTATTTAGCTATTTCTCTAATTTAGCTTCCAAATTTTTTGTTGGAATTTTGATGAAAAAGAAGGATAAATTAATAATTTTACTTTCTTTGTATTATTGTCAAACTTTTTCCTTACAAAATCTACTCATATTTAGAGATATCAATTTTGGTAGGACCCATATACCATTTCTTCCACCCACTTTTTCTTTCCATTGTAATTTTTTTCTACCAAACACCCATCGTATTAATTTCCATCCAAATATCCTTTCAATATTTTCTTTCCCTCCATTTTTCACTCATACCAATCAGAGCATAAAAGAACAACCATCCATAAATATTACTTTGTAAAAAGCTTGCACTAGTGCTGAACCGCTGGTTCATCCACATTTCCTCGAGATTTACACGCTTTAAACGAAGTGACCAAAATGAGAATGAATCGTCGCAAAATATAGGGTCATGTATAACTTTTTACCGGGCCAAGAAATGTCTAAATTATTAATATTTTAATAACAGTACTAACTTTAGACTGGTCAATGATTTAGAAGACCATTGACCATAGCGTAGCAAGACTTGTGAATGAGATACTCTTATATAAATGGCGAGGTTTTACTTGGTTTTAGCACATGAATAAGCTAATTATTTCTCTTTCTGGTAATTAACTGCCACAATGAAAAATAGTCCACTATTTCCATTTCCTTTCATTTGCTTAATCCTACTCAGCCTTTGTACAGTCGTGGTTTCCGGCGAATGTCTTGCCTCTCAGCAATCTTTGTTACTCCAATTGAAGAACAGCCTGCATTTTTCAGATTATTCAACGAAGCTGGTGAATTGGAGCGAAAGTTCAGACTGTTGCTCCTGGGAAGGTGTAACTTGTGAAGAGGGCCGCGTCGCCCATCTCGACTTAAGTCGTGAGGGAATCGATGGTGGGCTTGACAATTCAAGCGTTCTTTTCAATCTTCAACACCTCAAGAGCCTTGTTTTGCTCGGTAACGACTTCAACTCTACGATCCCCTCAAGGATTGGTGCCCTCACAAATTTGAGTCATTTGGATCTTGCATACTCAGGCTTTCGAGGGCAAATACCACTTGACATGTCCCGCCTAAGAAGCTTGTCGGTTATTGTTCTAGAAGGTAACAATTTTTCTTCTCCAGTCCCACAATTCTTTGCGAAATTCTCAAATTTGACTTTGTTGAATCTTCGTGATTGCGGGTTGCAAGGAACATTTCCTAGCTGGATCTTCCAGGTACCAACACTACAGATTATTGACTTGTCATTCAATGAATTTCTTGAGGGTACTTTACCAGAGTTTCAAAAAAATAATTCTCTTCAAGAATTATCTCTCTCTTTCACTAAGTTTGGGGGGACGTTACCGACATCTCTTGGTAACCTGTGGAACTTGTCCACATTAGACCTTTCCGTTTGCCAATTTAACGGCAAACTTCCAAGTTCAATGTCAAACCTCACCCAAGTGGTCTTTGTTGATCTGTTTAGTAATAACTTCATTGGGGGAGTCCCGTCTTTTAATTTTTCCCTTAAACTCACAAGTATAGAACTCTCTCATAATCGTTTAGCTGGTGAAATTCCTTCATCTCTGTTTGAACTTCCATCTTTGGAAATGATTTCACTGTCCAACAACCAATTTAGTGGTCCCATTCATTTGTTTAAAATGGCATCTTCTACGTTACTGGATCGGCTGGATTTGAGTCACAACAATCTAGAAGGGTTGATTCCAACATCCTTCTTCAAACTTCGAAACCTAACCGTCCTAGATTTGTCCAACAACAAGTTCAATGGAACCCAACACCAGAAAATGTTTCGAGGATCTAATTTTTCCGTTAAACTCACATATATAGATCTCTCTCATAATGATTTAGGAGTTAGTGAAATTCCTTTATATCTATTTGAACTTCCGTCTTTGGAGACGATTTTGCTGTCCAACAACCAATTTAGTGGTCCCATTCATGAGTTTAAAATGACATCCTCTTCGTCATTATATACCTTAGATTTGAGTCACAACAATCTAGAAGGGTTGATTCCAACATTCATCTTCAAACTTCAAAACCTAATCATCCTAGATTTGTCCTACAATAAGTTCAATGACACCAAACACCAGAAAATATTTCAGGGGTATAGCAACCTTGTAATTCTTGATCTTTCATGTAACAACCTGAAATCTTTCCCTGATTTAGAGGACCTATCAGAGTTACAAGCATTAAATCTTTCCTATAACCATATTTCAGAAGAGCTACCTGAATCTTTTTTTCTCCCCATATCTCTCCAAACCCTTGACCTACACTTTAACCAGCTGGTTGGAATCAATTTCCTCCAAGTTCTAAATCTCTCATTCAATCAACTGGTTGGAATGATCCCAACAGGCAGTCAAATTCAGACATTCTCCGAAGATTCCTTCATAGGGAACAAAGGATTATGTGGGTTTCCCTTGAGAGAAAACTGCTCAGACAAAGATGCATCTGGGACCTTATTTCCAAATGCAACGAAAGACAACTATTCAGATTCTAAAAGAAAGATCAATTGGAATCTGTTAAGTGCTGAATTTGGACTCTTGACTGGGTTCGGACTTGTTGTATTGCCACTAATTTTTTCTCGAAGATGGAGGATACAATACTTTGAGCGTGTTGATGACATCATTTTCAAGATATTTCCATTGGCTGTGTCAAGGAAGTGGTTTTTGTGGACAGCTCCTTAATCATCAACATTGACAGTGGGGAGCAATCGAGCTTGATTGCAGCATTCCCGGTGAGTTATTTACTCTATCTTTGTCTTCATCTTTGTTTTCTTTGCCTTTTTCTTTGTATGTGTGTGAAAATAAGATTTGCATTCTCCTGTTTGAGGTACTCTGTGTAAACATGTAATACATGAAGTTTTACTAATATATAGTAGCATGATATCATGTACTAAAGGAGAATGTTTCTGTAGTACTGTGACATTTTCTTTTCCTGTTAGTTATGTAATACAGTTGTGATGCAATAATTCCTGCAATCTTTTTTTTCACCGAGAATTATTACTGCAAGCGTGTTTGAGCAAGAGCCTAGCTTTGTTTTTTCTTGTTTGAGATTTATATGCATAGTGCTTCATCAATGTATTTTAAGTTGAACTTGGAAGTTTTCCAATTACATGTTTTTCTGTAATTTTTTTTATACATCTCTGACTGCTTGGCAGTTAACTTGAGGTGTCTACCAGTCCTACAGTCTTAATATATATATTTCACTTCTTTCCTAGTTTCAGTTTTTTTTTTTTTAAATTAAAAAAAAAAAAACAATGTGCTCCCACTAAGCGTAAACGACGCCTTGTTGGCCCCCTCCCTACGGTTATGTACAAGGCTCCTATATGTCAGAGAGTTTGGAAAATGATCGATTTTGACTACCTTTTTAAATAAAGTGGCAGAACTTCCTCTTTTTTTTTTAGGTAAATGTTTGAAGTTTTCAAAAATTAGAAAAACGATCCTCTTTTTCACAACAGTAGATAATGTTTAATATTAATAATTTATCATTGATAAACCGATAAATTATTAAATATAATCGGTTGGTTAGTGTTAAAATTTCAGTTCATATATGTTGTCATTCTTTATCCAGAAATATGTTTTATATAACGAGCAAGAAGAGTAAAACGTCAAGACTGCAGTATCGTTTCAAGTTAAATGTAGTAGTGGTGCCGATCTGTCGTTTACTCTTTGGCTGCAATTGTAATTAGTTTATTATCTATATATATGCTATCCTTAGTGCTGTTCTTTCTTGTTGTCATCTGAAACAGAATGGAGAGAGAAAGTGAGAGCAAGAGTTAGAGAGAAAGGGTATATTTCTGTGTGTTCATACTGTGGGTTCTCTGGGAAAAATTCTGTCGTAATTGGTGAGCGAATGAGCGTGTAATCTCTGGATAATTTTTCTGAGAATGGATTGAATTCCTTAAGGGGAGTTCATGGGGACGTAGGCTCAAATTTGGCCGAACCTCGATAACAAATTCTTGGTGTTCTCTTTTTCTTCATTTTTCTGTCATTCTTGTTCTGTCTCTTTGGGTTGAATTGGTGAGAGTTTGAGAGAGAATTTCTCAACAGTTAGTAACTAATATTGGTTAATAATTGATAAACCACCAAGTTAATCAACGGTAAATCACAAAATTAATCATTGATAAACTACAAATAAATGTATCACTAATTAACATCATTATATTATTGATTAACGTTAATGGATCACATCATAGCAAAAAAAAAGAAAAAAGAAAAAAGAAAAAGCCTATTTGGGAACAATATTGGAACCACAAAATACCAAAATTATCACAATGTTTTCTCTCACAAAATTTGAACTAAACATTTGTAAGAAAAAAAAAAAGAAAGGGTTATTGTTATGCTGCTAGTGTGTGACACAAATGGTAGAGTGCAACGTAAAATTAGAAACAAAGAACCTTCACGAACATCAACAACGTCAAAACGGACATCAACATATAAACGACAGTGATTAGAGCAACAGATAAAGACCTACGAAATATAGGCGACAGCAATAAACGAACGGCAAAAATAAAAGAAAACGACGATAATGGAAAATGAACATGCATGCCTAAGACGACAATATCCTCAAGGCGCCCAGCGTGGATAACCCAAAACAGACTGCAGCGAAAGAATGGCCTAGAAAACGACGATACAACTTAAAAAATAACAAGAGAACGTCTCTGAAGCCACATCAAATGACAATGACAAAACCCAAATCAGCACAAAAACGACAAGAAAACAAAAACTCGACAACAATCTCGGTGAACGACAAAAAAATATATAAAGGACAGAAATTTGTACCGTTACAAGACGTTAAAATTGACAATAATCCTGAGAAAGGAGAGTGATCAAATAAATAAACATACAGACATGACTAAAAAAAATAACAAAATCAATAAAACTTGAACAATGTGGAAAAACGACAACAACTTTAAACAACAGCTTTTCACATTTAATCATTTCGAAAAAACTATCAAATAAAAAACAAGGAAAATGATCTCAACAAACACTTGAGCCATTTAACTTTTGAAATATGATGTGGGCATTGCCACAACTAAATATAACTAGAACATTAGAGCATATTTTTTAAAGTGGTCCTGAGAAAATTAGTGTGATGAGAACAAAATTTTAGAAGCCATAAACTTTTATCATCTTTAATGAACCAAGGCAAGATCAAAAGCCCTATTTTATCCAAGTATTTATCCCCCGTTTTCCGTTGTTTTTGATACTGGACTAAATATTAATGGATTATTGTACTCTGTTTGTGGGAGAACGGTGAAAGTGAAAATTTTTCCACGTGTTCCGGAGTCGATGTTCATGACTACTCCATGAGGAGTACTCAAATCGACTACTCTGCATGTAATGTTTCTCACGACATGTTCACCAAATCATAAAGTAATGTAAAAGAAAAGGTAATAAAATTAGAAAGTAAAGTAAAATAATAGAAAGAACATCATTTATTTCTTTTTTAATATTTATTTATTTATTTGATGTTGTCGCAGGAAACAATCCAATCCCCTTTTTAGTATTTACTAAACTGACGATAGTAATCTTATTAATATATTTACTAAAATATCCTTTTACATAACCTAAGAGCCTGATTGGATGGAGGGTTCATATGGTTTAAATTGAAAATCTCCTTTTGAACTACTCTTTGGCAATCAAAAACTCAAACCCATTTCAAATTATGATGTGATATTTTGAACCCAAAATCTCTCTAAATTTAGAATTTATCTTCCTCTTTTTTTTTAGATTTTGAACCCATTCTTTAAATTATACTTTTCAAAATTTCCATTTCAAACCAAAAAAGGAAAAATTGCACTAAATAGCATAGTTTTTATTTTTAATGTAAGTAAATAGCATGCTTTTAAAAATACTTAAGTATGTAGTATCTCTAAAATAACATGTTCTTTTTAAAAACTTGAATTTATGATTTTGTCACCTTCTTCTTCTTTTTCAACATTTTTTTTTACGTTTTTGTTTTTCATGCTCTCTCTGTTACTAAGTGTTTCTCTCTACATCATTTTATACAAAAATAAATTTCATTGTAATTTAAATGTGTTATTTACTTAGCACTATTATGCTTTAGTCTATTTATTTTTATCCGCAATTGATGATGGTCTAATTTCCTCTTTCTCCCCAAAAAAGTTCAAATCATCATCTTTCAAACCATGAAACAAATAGACTCTAAATATTCTTTTGCTTATAGCTATAGTATATTCATAAATTTGAGCTCATTCCCTTTAAATAGGAATCAATAATAGGGGTATCCAAATATTTGCATTCCTTTCCTCATTCTCTATATTATGTAGTGCCTACAAATCTCTCATTATTAATTTTGTAAGTAAACAAATTGTTAAAAATAGAAGAGAATCGCTCCTTATTTTCTCTTTTTCTTTGATGCAACATAATCATGCCCTGGATATTCTAGGAAACATTCTAATGTGAAAATAAAGGGTGCCAATCATATTTGAGTTCCAACGTCTCAGAATTGATCGACACTAATTTTACAAGGAAATCTAAATCTATTGAAGATAAGTGGTGCTTGTTAAATAAGACCATCGAGAAGTACAATAATATAGGCTTCAACCATTAAGAGGGAATCTAAAATTGTTTAAGTCCACTTGATACTTGTAGATCTTTTTCTTAATAGATTGTTTTGTAATGACCCGAAAAATTTAAACGTTAATAACTATGATTAATTGAGGGTTTTTCCCTCATGACTTAGCTAAGTACTTAAGAAAGTACAAGTTTAGCATTTATTAACACGTAAATTTAAAGGTCTTAATAGCCGTAAGACCTTAGAAATAATTAATGTTGTGAATGCACAAAATAATGTGCTTTATTTATGAAACATGTAATAATGTAATGTTATGATAGTACATTAAAATAATTAAAAATAATTATTTGATGTGCTAAACCAAGAGTTTATGATTTATTAATTTCATGCATGAGCCAAAAAGATGATGCTATTGGCAAAAGTGGAATTTTCAACTTACTAAAATTATG
>CAMOHE010038222.1:0-11767 GCA_946598075.1 Artocarpus hirsutus | reverse complement strand
TTTATTCGTTGATTGTTCTAGTTCATTTGTATACGTTTATTTGATTATGCAAATTCTTCTAAAGTTGTATAATTTTAAATATAGTCCTACTGAGCCTTTCACTCACATTTTATCTGTTTTAAAATCTTAACCCTAGGTGGATATCAGCATAGGTTTGGAGAAGAGTCCGCCGACCGGACTTACGACCAGTAGAAGTATTTGGTAGGTTAATTTACCATCGAAGGCATGTAAGACTTTAACTTTTCTCTTATTCTGGACTGTGGTTGTATCATAATATTGTCAGTACTATATGTGTGTGCACGATATGTGGACTAGTGGGACTCATACGCGTTCCACCCCATATTAAATTATTTTAATGTTATTTTTAGTTGTTTAATTATCATGATGATTCATTTGCTTCTTTAACTTTTCTATTCAAATAGTTTTTTTTTAAAAAAAATTATCACCTTTTTATTTATAAATTTCATTCTAATACCCTATTTTTAATCAAATTTTTTCTTATTTAATTTAATTAAACCACCACGTTCCGGGGCGTGGCACATTAAATATTCAAATTTATCTTAAAAAAATAAAGCTCATCTTAAAAAACAAAATTTTCATTTTGTTATATAAATCAAAACCGTTGTATTTAGTTTCTTATTTTAGTTTTTTTTTTATTTTGATCCTTAATAATACCTTGCTAACAGAGGAATCAAAAGTTAAACAAAATAATAGATTAAAAACTAAAAATAAAACAAAGGACCAAATTAGGGTCCAAAGTAAAACATTGTAAAAAAATTCCATTAAATATTTAACCTCAACGGATAAAGGGACCAAAATTGAAACAAAGTAAAAGTTTAGAAACTAAAATAAAACTTTTTAAATATTTAAGAATAAATTAAATCTTAGGGTAAACTTCAAGCACCATTTGTGAAAATTAACCTTATTAATTAATAGCTGTAAGATCTATCTCAAAGTATTGGCTTTGTAGAACTCAACACCAGAAATAAAATTGCATTGATTTTTTTTTTTTTTTTTACTTGAATACTTAAATTTGACATTAACGCGGGAATTTGACACCACATTGAACATGCTCCAAGCATGTTGTTTGACATATTTACCAACCAAAATACAAAGTAAAACGTTGGAAATTCTACCGCAGAAGTTCCGGCTATCAAAGTTGAGTTAAATGCCTTACAGCTTAATGTTCAATAAATCACTTCAGAAAAAAAAAATGTTCAAGAACCAACGATCATATCGTTGGCTTCCACACCATTCTAACTGTACAGTTTGATGGAAGGGAAAAGAATATGACAAAAGTGTGACAAGGATAGGGAGATTAAATTAAAAGCACTCACCTTTATATGGCAGGAATAAAACAGAAAGACGACCAATGTTTGAACTAATTAGCTATAAAATACAGTGGTGGAACAAAATTGTGAACGCAATTATTTTTCTCCAGAAAAGCATATAATTTTTTAAAAATATTTTTTCATCTGGATACAGGGAACTAGATGGCAATATCGATTTGGCAATTTTGAAGCGCCATCGTTACCTTCGTATACACAAACCAATTCCCTACTGAACAAGTAGCAACCTTTCTTCGTGACAAAATTGAAAGGAAACAACCTTGAGAACTAACAAAAGACCGTAAGATGGGGCTGCTCTGCCTCTTGACTGTCCTAAACTTCTGGACCCTGATGGTCCAAGACACAATTCCAGAGGCGTATTGATCCTTAACCTATCAATGTTAAGTTTTGCGGGCAGAAAAGAAATTTTCAGCAGCCAGAGAAGTCGAGCCTGATCTATGTGAAGATCTCTTTCATTCAAATTAATCAGTATGGAGATGATGTTTTCGTTTTTGGCACCTGTTGATGTACCATGCGGCGTGCTTCTGTAATCCCATGCCTATCAGCACCTTGAGACTGGTTAACATGACATAGGTCATGAAGAACAGCAGGATAATCCAAAAGAGCTTCCATGGCAAGGGATGGGAAGGGAGAAGCATAGAATATACAGGAGTCAAGACTCGAATTACCTAAAGCCATAATTAATATTAGACATAGCATCAAAAAGTTTGCTATTATTCTAAAGAGAAATGATGAAAATGTAAAATAACCCGACATTGGTGCACAGAAAAATGTTAAACAGTTGAATGTACGCAATTCAGAGATTTTTTTTTTAATCAAGATGTAGGGCATGGTATACTAGCATCAGTACACTCACAAGAAAATATTCAAGAAAACATTTTCGACTACTGTTTACTTTTATGGATGCTGCTCTTCACTTCCAATGATCAAAGAATAACCTACAGAAAAGTACTAGAGGGTATTCTAAAATCATGGAATCCATGTTAAGAGCAGTATAAGCAAGAGCTTACCACACAAGCTGGTGCTAGTGGCACAAACGAGAGTATGTTCTTGTAATCCTCTGGTTGTATGTTCAAAGTCTAAGAAGATTTGAAAACAAGAAGTCAGATTTTCATAAAACAGATATATAGGAAATAAATAATGCAAGTTATGATGTTACAACGGCTAGAAATCTCTACTTTTTTTCTTTTGGAGAACATAGATTTAATTTCTCAAGTGTCAAAATATACCTGTTTGCAGAGCTCCTCAAGAAACTCAGAGTATGCAATGGGCTTTATTCCATTAAATTTAGCAATGAATGAATGCTTTATAATATCAATAGCCATTTCACAAATGTACACCAAGAGAGCATTCTGTATTTGCCAAAATAAGGAGTTAGACAAGCTGTGCAACAGAGGTATAATATGTTATCCATCAGCGAGGTGTGAATTTGATAGTCAGTAAACTTACATAAAGAAAACTTTCAAACCAGGGACCCTCAGCCTCCAGAATGTTTTGAGCTAAAACAAATAAGATATACGCTGAAATATGGAATCTCTCCACTGAATCTGGTAGGCAATGGCGTAAAAGAAAGAAAGGAAAAGGAAAAATTATACAACAATCGATCACAGTAATCAGACAGGAAAAAACCTTAACCTTGAAATGAGGAAACATCATCCTACCATTCCTTTGAACAGGGAATGCATCAAAATTAAGAAAAGTTTTAAGCCTTCCAGAAATTTTTTACCAAAGCATGTAGCTCTTGGTTTTTACTGTGTGGGGAATTTGTGCTTATATCATGCCTTAAAACTTGGGCACATGAAATGGATAGAGGACTTGTGGTATCCAACCAAATGCCCAAGTCCTTGAACCAGAATTGTCATAAATAAAAAAAATAATTAAAAAACGATTCAGAAAAAAAAAAAAAAAAAAAAAAAAAAAAAAAAAAAGGGTCCACTAATTTATATATGGTTTCTGCAACGCACAGGTCAACTACCAACCAAGAAAGGATCAGCTTAGATTAACTACCAGCATTGAACTTATGTACACCAGACCATTATAAGGAAATTAATCACGGTGCTAAACAGATATATAATCTTCAGATAGCCATTATCCGATAGCATTCTATCAGAAAAGACAAGGGATAAAAATGGTTTTATCTTCTTTAACCAGTAAAAGCAATATAACACTATCATCAAGATAAACCAAATAACAGAAGTTATAGAAAGCTAACTTACCAAAGTACACCATACTATGAATGTTGTCTTTACTAAAGCGCTTAAAAACATTGCTCTTTATCTCGGCAAAGTTATTGGACACCAGCAAAGCCAGCAAAGCATTATTGTGAGCAACAATACAGGTGGATAAAGTAATTGCCTGAGCTAATAAGATAAAGGAATGAACAAGTATAAATTGTTAAGGAGCCAAATTGGATGGTCAATGAGTTCAATAGACAGCCTTAGCAACAGTATAAGGAAAATGATCAGAGACAAAGTAAGGATATTGGAAGCAGCAACAGCTAAAGCTTGGTCACACATGCATCTCCAAATCCAGAAGCTCATCTTCTCCGGTGGAGAGTTTGAAAGTCCTTCTACCGAATTAAATAGAGTTTGCAACACATCTCCATTGAAACTTTGACATAATTTATCAAAAATCTGCAAGGACATAAAAGGATACGCTTATTAAGTTTCAACCCACATCACATTGAGAGTTATTCCAGCCAAACACAAGCTGTAAGATTAATGTTAGACCAACAATAATGCCATTTCCAAAAAATTAACCACATCTAAATTGTGATAGTTGAGTCATGCCCTCTTATATGTCTTTTTCTTTCTTCCTTTTCTGATGGCCTAGAAATCACCCGTACTCACTTAGCATGCTAGATTTAAAATTGGAGCCCTGCCAGACCCAACAATCCTCATGTATTTTTGTTTTCAAAAAAATTGGTCCTCGTAAGAAGAAAAACAAATATTTTCTTTGTTTGCAAGAAAAAAGATCAATCATAAAGCTTCAGTTAATTATTAACTTGTGGGACTACTTACCTCTAATACATTGTAGACCACATACAATTTGATTGTTCCTTGACCACGGATCATGTGATATATTAAACTGATATCTGAAGTGAGCAAAAAACAAAAAACCAAGAAGTCAAATTCACTGGATAAGATACAGAAATGCCAGTTAAAGGCTGAGGTAAAATTAGCAGGATAGAAGAGAGAAAGAAAAAAAGAATAGTTGCATATCCTTACTAAACCTGTTCGCTCCAAAAGAGTGACTCCACAAACCATTATAATAAAACAGCCAAAGTCAGAAAGCTCTGCTGCAGATGGCCTTTTGAACTGCCTGCCACAAGCATGGTTAGGCTATTCTACAAATGAGGTAAGCATGCAAAAAATCAAGTATTCAACTAAACGGACTGAAAAATATATTCAGCGACAGTAGGGCGTAATAAAAATTAAAAGCTCATGCTCCTTAACGCAGTACCCCATGAACATGAAAGAGTACTTCATCCTTTCTATTAGCATATATTGATGAAACAGGAAACCCAGCAATACATGTCACTTTTATCCTTTATCACAATCTAAAAACAAAATCTGCATGAAGCCAATAACACTTAATAGAGAAGGACGAACTAACCTCGTTTTTAGAAGTCTCCAAAAGGTCATCAGAATTCTTGCTGGCATGATAGTTAAGAACGACAGAAATGAATCAAAGCAGACAAAGAAGCCGACGTTTATAAGCTGCAAGAATTTTTCAAATCTAAGAATCACAATTAAACAGGAATAGCTAGTTTAAGTAAATTACTATAGTTTTAAAGAAGTCCTTATCAACTATCAAATTCCTAGCTGAATAAGACAACTGTATGGCAAAAGAAAGGAACTCAACTCCATGAAACAAAAGGCATGAATATCCATCCTGTGTCCAAAGACCGGTCCCACTTTGCAATTTAACCATACAAATAATAAACCTCCAACAACCGGTTTGTTTTAAATGAAAAGGCATGAACATCTGAAGCAGTTGAGTTTACCAGTTCGCATCTCCATGGTAATCGGAAGATTGTATCATAAACTCTTTCACGTTCTTTCTCATTACCAGCTGTTGTTGTATTCCGCAATGAATTTCCACTTAACATATCATCCATGAAGTACTTCCATGGTGATTTCTCGGAAGAAAACATGTCTGACAAATAAACCACAGCACCATAAGTGGATGAACTCACTTCAATGTGTGCACTAGCTTGCTTTTATTAATTTGTTTATTTGTTTTTAATAAATATGTGTCTGTGTGTGAGTGTAGGGTGTGTGTGTATAAAAGCAAATCGAAATAAAAAGGGGAGAATTCAACAAGTAATACAAAGAGTTTTCAGTACAAGTTCAGGGCTAGAATAACTTCAATTCCTTCTTCAACAAGCGGTAAACAGAAAAATTACGAAATTTGAGAACTTCACAGTGATACTTACAATTTGGATCTTCTGCCATGAGCCGTTTCCAGTCCAACGACTCGGCGGTCTCCAATTTCGTAACCACGTTTCCATTCGGTTCGTTCCTCTGCTTCCCGGTTGAATTCACCTCCGCGCCACTCTCGACCCTTCCATCTCTGCACACACGCGACGCGGCATCTTCAACGACGACATCACCGCCGGTGCCGTTTCCACCGCCATTGACGCTCCTCTGCCTCAACTCTCCGCAATTGTGCACATTCTGAAACCCCGGAGACTCGGCAACGACCGTCGTTACTGTGGAAACACTCCCGATATTCTCCTGCCAAATGACCGTCGCGACGCCGTAACTCTCGCAATTCAACCCCAATCCGTTGGAGCAGTTGTAGCTCTCTCTGTTCTCCGAAGAGAACGCCTCGGCGATTCTGGAACCGTCCGTAGCGGAACCAAATTCGAGGCCATCTTCGGCGATCGTATCCTCTAGAATCAAGGACTCGATCGCCGTCGACTTCTTCCTCCTCCTCCGTTTCTTCTGGCTGAGCTTCTGCTTCTCATTGGATTGGTAATCAGTGTGACTCCGAATTGGATCTGAGTTTGAGCGACGAAAGAGAGCTTCGTCGGCTTCGCCGAGAACATCGAAGGAGAGCTTTCTTCCAGCGGATCTCAACGCCATGGCCACCCCTAACCGACGACCTCCAAAAATAAATAAATAAAGAGAATTTAATTTAGGGGTGGCAAAACGGGTTGACGGATCGGGTTCGTGTCGGGTTGGAGTTAATTTTTACAAAAATAGGTCGACACTAACCCGACCCGTAACACAAACGGGTTGAGAATTCTCAACCCGAACACGACCCATTTTGATACGGGTTGACACTAACCCGACCCGTGTCAACCCGTTTCTTATGCACAGTATCAAAAAAAATGACCCGCGACCCGTTTTTGACCCGTAACCCGATTATAACCCGCAACCCGCTTATGACCTGCCTACATTAATATATATAATATTAAAAAAAACATAAAATTAGAAGAGTTTCATACTACTTCAATAAGAAGATGAGTGATAAGAGAGGTAGGGTTTGATCTTTTAAGGGCTTATATTATTTATGAAATAATATTAATTTTTTAAAATTTAATTAATTAAATACGAGTCAAAAACGGGTCATTTCGTGTCAGACAGGTTGACCCGAACCCGACCTGTTTTTTGACCGGTCAATTTCGGGTCGACATTAAAATGACCCGTGGTCAAATTTTTCAACACTAACCTGCAAAAAATCGTGTCGGATTCGTGTCATATTGTCGTGTCGCAACCCGTATTGCCGGCCCTAGAATTTATATAAAATAGCAATTTCTACTACTGTTTATAATAAATGATGTAAAAAGTTTTAAAAATGTGTAAACAATATGGTAGTTGTTGTGAATCAAGTATGTGTGGATGTCGCCTTTTAGTATTCCATGAGTCACAAGTAAACATTTTATTGTAAATTTATAATTCATATTTAGACCACATTATCATCTCATTAAATCCCTCTTAATATTGTGCATTATATCTCCTTTAATTGTATATGAAACATATATAAGTTATGTCTATTACCATTACCTCTAGTATGATAACTTGACCTATAAATAGAAGTTGTACTAAGCTTGTATGGATTCATTCTTCACAAGTGAAAGTATAAAAATTTGTTTTGTCTCCAATTTTCTCTTGTCTTTCTCTATTGTTCTCTTTAGTCTTTGTTATACTTTGCTTTATTTTATAACAATATTCAATTTCTTACAGCACATACAAAGATCAAAATACCTCTCTCAAACAAAGCTGATTTTTTTTTTCTCTTTTTTTTGTCTTCCCCAATTCTCTTTCTTCTTTTTCTCTCTTTTCCCTCCCTTTCTCCCCACGGCTTTCTCGTCCGACCTCCTCGTTAGTGTCACCAGACAGAGTCCTATAGGGAGGGAAATCGTTGGGCCACAACATTGCTAAAGTGCAACGACGAGGAACTTGAATTCTATCAACTTTGCCTCTCCTCCTCATCTTTCTCTTCTTTCGATGGCGATGAGCTACCACGGCGATAACGCTATAGCATCCTTCGCCTTTGTCAGTATAATTTTTGTTCGATCTACTTTGAAGTTACTCCCACGTTGGTGCCTATGCTCTATCATGTTCGATACGACCAGATCTAGAAAGGCGACGAAGACGATCATGAGAGGATCTCACAAGGCGTTGATCTCCGGCTTTGTTGGCACTGATCTCCTCTTTGGATCTAATTGTTGATTTGAATGCCAATACTACCAGCAATTATGGGGAAGATCTTGACAGAAGCTCCAACTCTAGAATCACGCCATTGCTAGTAGCCATAGTATAGACTCGCACTGCCATCTATAGTAGACAAACTTCGACGACGAAATCTTGGCAAAGTTTGGTACCGTGAAGCTGTAGCCATCGACCGAGGTTTTAATTTCTCCTTTACTTTTTTAAATAGGTTCTATTCTACTTTTTTTTTTTTGTTGTCCTTGTTGTTGTTGTTCTTATTATTATTATTATTATTATTACTACTACTACTACTATACTACTACGTTTTATTTTACTATAAAATGGAGTTTTGTTTGGAAATCTAATTTTTGTGTAGAATATGTAATTTAGCATGGATTTTTGTATCTGAGTTCTGTTATGGTTATGGTTGGTATTTCTAGCTGATGATGTTGTTGGACAGTGTTTGTTTCATTGGTAAATATGTATATACTTTAGGAAATATATTATTAATGGGTAAAAACTACATTAACTGGAAATACAATATTTCTTGGCCATCAATGATATAATGGTAAATTTTTGTATTTATTAGGAAATATTATATTTCTAGAGAAATATTTTATTTTTTAGCTACCGGCTATACCATCATTGTCGATAAAGTTCAGCAAAGATGTCGATAAATCTTTATATTTACTCGGTAATATAGTATTACCAGGTTAATATTGTATTTCTCGGCCGTCGGCGGTCCGTTGAAGCTGCTAGTGAATTTCTCGGCCTATAGGATACACTGATTCAGATTTCCAATCCTGTCTAGATTCAAGAAGATCGGCTTCTAGTTCTATGTTTACTCTAGGCACTGGTGCCATTATTTGGAGAAGTGTTAAGCAAGAATGCACTTCGGATTCAATGTTGGAGGCCGAGTATGTAGCAGCTAGTAATGCTTTTAAAGAAGCAGTGTAGCTTTGTAAATTCCTTAGAAATCATGAGGTAGTTCTTATTAGATTTTGTTAGATTTTATGATTTAAATAAATAGCGGAAAATTAAAATTAATTCCCACAAAACCCTCACAGGATCCATGCAATTCGATTAGATTGATAATAAAGTCATTGAATCTTACCAGGATGACACAAGGGGCAAGATTTCTAGAAGGAAGAGAGCGGGTTCACTCCGGTGACACCATAACTTAAGCTTTTCATATTCAAGATCGAATTCAGACATTGTTACTCAGAGCAATGCCCTCTGTAGGTATCCACACCAGCAGACTCTCTCAAAAACAAATTGGTGTGCTAGCACTCTCTCCTTACGCTAAATGACTCTCTCTCTAATTTTAGGGTTTTTAATGTTCTCGCCTTTTAGAATAAGAGAATGCCTTCTTTTTCTTCTTTTTGCTAGAAACCCTAAAACATATATATATATATATATCTATTGACTTCAAGATAGAGTCAGATTTTAACTAGGGTAACTGTAATTCAAATATGATTCAAAGAATCTAGACAATGTCTGTAATTTGAATATGATTCAAAGAATCTAGATAATGTCTGTAATTCGAATACGATTCAGAGAATCTAGATAATGTCAAATTCAATGAACCTAGACAAATCTAGTACATCAAATCTGGACGTTATCAGGTTCATTGAACGTAGACACAGTAAACCCAAAATTCATTTTTTTTTAGTCTGTTTTAAGTGTGCAACCCTGTAGGTTTGCATAACGCCAGTAGTAGCCTTGAAATTCTATTTCTTGCCCATAAATCATAAGCAGCCTCTAGTAAGACATTATGATTACCGAAGTTATACGAATGTCAATAATCTGACATAACTTAATCCACAATAAGTATTAAAGTCCTTTTGTCACTAGATACCTTGATTGAACATAAGGCATGGTTTATGTCATCCGTATACTATTCAATCATATTATTTCTCGATCTTAAGTAGACTGATATTGATAACCTTTATCAATTCATTCCAGTATGACCATACATTTTACTTTAGTCTAACTTATCAGGGGCCCATAGATATCTTTCTCATAATAAATGAGAGACAAATTCCTTCTTAATCACTCACATTCCTCACATGAAAAACTCTATATCTAACAACAATCCATTCCATCATCCTGTTAAAGATAATATTAGATTGTGTCAAAATATATAACTTGTTATGTAGGAAACCATGGTGATTTGAAGTCAGAGGACTAGGATACTACTATTGTGATGAGAATCACTTATGACAATTATCCATGTAGTATTCTCATAGCAGATCGATCCAATACATCATTTCTTAAATATGTATCTATGAGTTGACTTAGTTTCTCATACACATGATTAGTAAAACATAATCATCAGTGAAACTTCATACTAGTCTTCATTCATTATTATCTCAATAATAATAATCGACTAGGGATAATTTAGAATAGAATTCAATTTTCTCTTAAGAGTTTTACTATCAAGTCACATACTTTATGACCTTAGGTAGAATTAACTATTCATGTAATTAGAATAAAAAACAATAATGAAAATGCCTCTTTATTAATAAAATGCAATTGTAATGAAGTCAATATGTGGTCATTGCATAATTGGCCTAGGGCACATCACTAACAATCTCCTACTTGCACTAGGCCCAATCAATATTGTATCTAGTACCCATTGACCTAGTATGACTCTCATGCTTAGGCTGTGGAAGAAGCTTAGTGAGTAGATTAGCAACATTGTCATTTGTAGGTACTCTGCATATCTTCATGTCTCCTCTCTCAATGATTTCTCAAATGAGATGATAACGCCTGAGTATGTGTTTGGATCGCTGATGTGATCTAGGTTCCTTAGCTTGTGCTATGGCCCCGTTATTATCACAATACAAGTCTACTAGATCTGATATATTAGGAACAAAACCCAATCTAGTAATAAACTTTGTGATCCAAACTGCTTCCTTAGCTGCTTCTGAGGTGACTATATACTCAACTTCTATTGTAGAATCAACAACGGTGTCTTGCTTTAAACTTCTCCAGCTCACTGCACCTCCATTCAAACTGAACACATAACCTGACTATGATCAAAAGTCATCCTTGTCAGATTGGAAGCTAGCATATGTGTAACCACTTACAATAAGCTCATTTTCCTTTCCTCCATACAGTAAGAATGCATCCTTAGTTCTTCTCAAATATTTAAGAATATTCTTGACTGCTGTCTAGTGACTTTCATCTGGATTTGATTGGTATCTGTTGGTTATGCTTAAGGCATATAAGACATCAGGTCGAGTACATAACATTGCATACATGATAGATCTAATTGCAAAAGCATATGGAATCTTATTCATGCGGTCTCGCTCATTCTGTGTCATTGGACACTGAGTCTTGCTGAGACTAATTACAAATGACATGGGCAAGATGTTAGACATGTATGCCCTAATGGAGTAAAAATGTAATGAGTTTTTGGAGACATTTTTATCAATAAAGAATTTATTATTTATGTACCAAATATTGTCCTCTTTACGTTAATATTTGTTGAATGTATGATAAGCAAACAATAGTCTGAGCTGTCGGTCTAAACCTTTAAGAATTTGGCATATGATGGACAGATTATGCGAAAGACACGATTCTTAAGGTGACGGTCTAAATCATAAGATCCGTAATCGAGGGAATAAAGTTGGGCGCTTTATTCATGTAAAGATTGTTATGTTGTCTATATTCCTATTGGGAGATGGTTTGTCTTGACCATCGGAGGTGGACTCCGTGAATAGAAACATTGGCACGTTGTCATAGGTGACG
>CAMOHE010038207.1:0-10097 GCA_946598075.1 Artocarpus hirsutus | reverse complement strand
GCTTATTCAAGTTTTCATCATGTTGTAGATAAGGGTAAGAAAGTGATGGAATAGGCGGAGGACACTATGATGGGCGTGTGAGCTAAGGAAGATGGTTGTAAATGAAAGAACGCCAAGGAAAGAAGTTTTGAAGGAATAAGTTACGATTTTAAATTTTTAGTATGTTTATAACTTTAAGGATATGTTTTATAATTTAAGTATAATTTTATAAATTTTGTGAATGTTTGTTTAATGTATTTTTATTAATTTTCTTCCGCATTTGAAGTTTTAAAACTTGTTTTTAAAAGAATTATTTTTAAGTTCGGCCTGCCGACCATACTGGTCGGACTGCCGAAGTTTTTCCGATCGGCCTGCCGGTTGCTAAGCATCGGCCTGCCGATCTTGTGGATTTTGAAAACCCCATTCTGCAAGGCCTCGGACGGCCTGCCGATGGGTGACCTTTGGCCTGCCGGTTGAGTTCGGCCTGCCGAAGGTAAAAGTTCGGCCTGCCGGCCGAGACATGTTTAAAGAAATTTTATCTTTTGTTTTTCAAAGGCCATTTAATTTTAAATAATATTAGCAAACTAATTATACAATGTCTATGGGAAAAGCAAATTGTTTTTAATTAAGAAAGATTATGATTTCTTATAAATTGTATTTGTATTTTTGTATAAAAAAAAAGTATGCAAAGATCCTGGGAATGCTTTTCCAAACTATGATTTCAAATACACGTTATTAATTACAATAGTTTGCTCTAGTTAATGTTTTAAAGAATGAATGTAACGACATCTGTGACGTCCGAAAGGGGGGCGTTACATCTTCTATGCATGATCATGTAATTAGAAACTGGTGTGCTAAACCATTTAGATACATATATGTAACCAGATGGTATACTATTTGTATTGGTTATAAAGAGTATGTTTTCCAATGGTGTGATAATAGAACATAAGATAAACATAATTAAGAAGGTAAAATAGAATTTATCCTTACGTTGATTCTGAATATCCTATGGGGATGTTAAACATTATGATATGTCATGGACGATAAAATTATTAAAGTTTTGTAATTTATGTATAGTTTGAGAGTATAGCTCTAAGCTTTTAGTGGTATAGTTTTAGAGTTGATAATTATAAAATATACATGTTGGGGACGTGTTATTGTATAATTATAAAACTTGATCTACATATGTCTATTGCGTCACCTTTCCTGCAATGATATGGTGTGTGTTTCTTATAGATTGGTAACTTATGTTATTTATTAGATTGGCTAATATTCGGTTAATTGAATTTAATAATTCATGTTAGTTTATTGGTTGAATTAATTGAAAATAAACATGTTGAATTATTTGAATAGATTTTATTTATATGACATTATCTATACATGACTGTTTTAATCATATAACTTCTCTATTAGGCCATTTGAATTAAAACTGAGGCTCTGTAAAGGATACTTAGGTTAAATAAAGTAGTGATTATCTAATCGGTTTAAATTGGGTCAATAGGATAATTCTAATGAATTGGAAAAGCACATCTCACAGGTCAGCCGCAACCAAGTGGTCGACTACCGTTAGTGTATTATGGTCATCACTCCTGCCAGCGTGGCAATCTATGTGTAACACATTTTTGTGATTGAAGTTGATCCCAGCTTGAATTTTGAAGCCTAATCTGATAAGGAGTAATCCGAATTTGACCTATACATAATGGGAACAATTTTTATTGTTTCATAGATCACTTGAGAGATTCATATATGAGTATTTTATTGGGAAGACTCTAAAATTCCCATAGGGCTATTGCTCAACATCCAGAAACTTAGCTCTTAGTTTTCTTAAGTTGTTGGAAGGAAACGTTGCCTAAGGAAAGACTAAACAACATGCAACCACTTGCATTTTGATCATGGAAAGAGAATAGCAAGGAAATCTAGTTGGGTAATGCTCTTCTGGTAGAAATTCTCTCGTAGCAATTCCTGTGGTTTTCCAGTCTACTAAAAGGTATGAAAGATCTTCTATTAATTTATATACATAGCATGTCTAACTTGTTTTTAGAAAAACATTTTAACTAAAAATTTTTAAAATCTGTTGTGTACTTGTTTTCTAACATTTGTTATTAGAGTCATGGTTTTATGGAGTTTTTCCAGGTTTGCAATCATACTATGTACATGAATTATATTATCTTAATCTCTTCTATACTTCAATTATTTTTTTAGGGAGATGGCATTCTAGGATTTTTATATAATTATATGTTGCCATGAGATTGTATAATGAATGTTTATTAATTAACTATTTTTAATTAAATTTTAGTTTTAATTATTTTAATTAATTAATTTGCCAGTTATAATTCCTTAGAGGTTAGAATATGTACTTACCTTTTTTTATGTAATTAGATGGCGACTAATCATCATCATCTAGGAATTATTTATTTTATTTTGGTTTGTAAATTTGAAATAAAATAATTATTTGAAGAGAAGACAGACTTAGAAGATGGAGCATATTGTTGGTTAATATATTGTTTCAGTTTATAAAATTTTTCATAAGTTTTTTGAATTGTTATTAAAATTAAATCTTGGAAAATAAATGAAAAAATTGCTCTTGGGTATGGTTCTGCAATAGGCCGGTTGACTGCCCAAGGGTAGCCCGTCGACTGGTGACGATATCACTACTGGGTTGTTGGATAGAGTCAATCAATCAGCCCCTATCATAGGCGGTCGACCGCCTAGCATACAAGTAGTTTTTTTTTTTTGGGAAAGTTTTGTGAAAAACAATTTGAGAAAAACTCTTGGAAATTTTATGATAACTAGAAAACAAAATATTAAAGACAGTCATTGCATGAAGAAGTATACAACTAGAAGATACAAGATAAAGAATCGATAAAACTTTTTGATTAAAATTTTGTTATCTTTATTTTCTTTTCTCTAGGTTGAACTATAATATTGTGGTTATTTATTATATTGCTTGTAGCTTTGCTTATTACATTTTTTGCTTGCTTTCGAATATGTTTTGCTATGTATGTTGATAACATGTCATATAGAATAGGGAACGCCACTCATTAAAAATTATTCATGCATATTAACATAAAACCTTCTTTTCTAAAATATTGAGTGGAAAAAGGTTTTTGAAGAGAGGACCTAAGGCCTCCATCGTTTGTCCATAGGTAACACATAGTGATTCTGACTCCTAAGAAGGGACACACTATGGATTGGGTTGGATCTCCAATAAGATAATTTGCTTTAGCATGTTTTATCATTGTTCATCCCAAGGTCACGACTATAAGCCATGGATAAGGTAGTTGAAACAATGGTTAAATACTTAAGATTAATTTTACTATTAACTTTCCCTAGGAGTTTTGTTAGTAAAGTTCATGGCCAAAGAGAGCGTTATTAGTATATGCTAAACCAAGATGAGTTTTATAGAATATACTAATCGGATGGGATCCGTGTTTCTAATTGATATTCGCAAGTCTCTCTTAGGTGGCTTGTTGAATTCTGAGGTAGCAATTATCGTTGTAAGGTTGTGATATTTTTAAGGATTTAACACATAAACAAATTGTATACTTACTTGTTTATGTTATCTTACTAAATTGTTATTTAATGTTTGCTTATGTTTGGTATATGAATCTTTATTATATATCAAAATGTCTAAAAATGCTTTATCTTCGATATGAGAAAAACACTTAACTGGCAAAAATTATAATGATTGGAAATAGAACTTGAACATTGTCATATCCTTTAAGAAACTACAAATTGTCCTAACCACACTGTGCCTTCCCACGCCTACTGCCGAATCTACTAGTGAATAAGTCCAAGCTATGATTGCTAGAAGGATGTTGACGATCAAGCCTATTGTTAAATCACGTCTAGCATGAATAACATATTGTAGGCTCAACATGAAGATCATGAAACTGCCTGGCAGATCATGAATAATTTTGAGGACATGTTTGGAGGCTAAGCCTTGATGAAGCAGCAACAGGCTCTTTGGAAGCTTCTCAACTTCAAGCAAAGATAGGGGACATCTATGAAGCATTTCATCATGTTAGTCATGAGTTACCTCTCTAAGGCTCAAACCTATAGAGTTAACATTGACGTTGTGTCATAAATGATTATGGTTTTTGAGACTCTGTCTAGGAAGTTTATCCCATTTAGAGCTTCATAGATTTGAGAAATAGACAAGATGTGACCTTTATTGAGTTAATAAAGTAATTACAGGAGTTCAAAAACTTGATCAGGAAAGCTTCGATTAGCAATGACAAGAACTTGGCAGTTGAATCTGGTTCCAGCATGAATTCTAAAACGAAAAGAAGCAAAAGGCCAAGAACAAGAAGTCTTCTATTTTGGCAAATGAGAAAGATAAGAAGAAGAAAAAGAAGATGAACTCAAAGAAGCTAAAGTGCTTACAAAAAGGCCAGACATATCAAGAAGAATTACAAAGACATCCTAGCTCAATAAGGTAAGTGTGAACTTCTAGTTGTTGAGACTTGTTTAGTTGAAGAATCAAGTGACACTTAAGTCATAGATTTTGGAGTAACTAATCATATTTGTGTTTTCGATAACATGTTAAAATGCATGTTTTATAAGGTTCAAAATAATTTACTTAGCATTTTATTTGTTGTTAAATACTCTAGTTAAGCATTTTTGTATGTCTTTAGCATTTTTAGTGTGTTATCTATAAAATATATTTAATTATTTTTTTATTATGTTTTTATGCTTAATTATATTATTGGTAATTTTTAGAAGTGGTTTTATATGTTAAATAGTTAATTTTTAAAATAGAATTAAAACCGTAAGTTTAATTAATTTTTAGTCACTTTAAAGTGTATTTTAACTTAGTTTTATGTTAAATAAGTTTATAAAAATATTTAGTTATTTTAAGTAATTTTTATTTTGCAAAACTATTACATTTTTGGCTTAATTGCAAAATATTTTATTTCAAGGGCAAAAATAGGAAGAAAACTACAAGAAAACTTCAATATTGGGGCCAATAATTTTTTTTTGAAACTTAGCCTAGTGCAACGTTAGCTCCACATCGTTAGTCAAAGCCAACGTGGCATGTTTTGATTCACTAGCCAAAGACTAGTTAGCAACTTAGTCAGCCTCCGTGTGTGCATGCGTTGCCATGTGTCACTGTTCCATTAGCGTGTGCATGCACACAAGCGTGTAAGTGGCTAACATGTGGAGCCCGTGTCACATAGGCTGCTCAACCCCCTCGGATTTGATGCATCCATTGCACGTGAGCCAAATATCTCAACCATCCTTTGAGATTATCGATGACCAGATCAACGACTATGATAGCTCCTCAACTGGCCCGTCTTTTTTTCTCGTTTTGTAGCCGTTGGATAACACATTGAATGGCCTTGATTAGCCTATTCGGCATGCAGCCCATAGTTGTAAAGCATTGGATTGCAAATTTTGATTTGCATTTTAACGACTTCTGAATCACACGGCAGAGGAAGAAAAAAAAAATTTATTAAGGCTCACAAGCTTTGATTGTTTTAGGCTATTAGTTGTCTATTTAAGAGGCATTTGCCTAAATTTTTCAACGAAGAATATTCAGGGCTTAGCCTGGAATTTTTTTTTTAGTTTTTCTTTTTAATTTTTAGAAAGGGAAATATATTTACTATTATTTGTAATATTTTAGAGAACGTTTTCATTTTGTAAAATATCGTGTGAGAGTGCTATAGGTAGAATGGTAGACCCGCCAAACTATCCAAAAAATCTTAGGCCTTTTCTAACTCTCTTTTTAATATTTTAATGTTAATATTTATGATGTTGTTTATTTCTATTATTTTTATTATGTTCTAATTTTATTTTTATTGGGATTATGATGTAATTTAAATTACGAACATTTTATTAGTTAAATTATATTTTTGTGAACTTCATGCTTCTAATTAGCTACTTATTAGTTAAATGACAAAATAAATCATGATGAGACCGGAAGGAGATTTGTGGTTTAAGAACATGTATCTAGGATACCATAGATTGCATGTGAGTTAGGAATAATCTTGCGTGGTTTGTGTGGTCCTAAATGAAAATCCCAAGATCATAATAAATTCTTAATTGATGTAATTCATATAGGAATATAGTGAGTTAGCCATTGACGGATATTTTTAGTGTAACTCGAAAGAGAGCATTAGATAAAATACAGATATCAACAATCAACGTGACATGAGGAAATCACAATAATATGTTTAATTGAATAGGATCGGACTAACTTTAGTGAAGTCATAATTTCCAACATTTTTAGAATTTTTTAATTTCTATATTTAAATTTTAATTTATTTTCATTTTTCCATTTAATTTTAATTCTCATTTTAATTGAGTTTTAGTTTAAAATCAAAATTCCTTATAATAATTCAATTAATTTTAGAGAGAATTAAATTTGATAAATTAACAAAAATTACACAATTCTCGTAGGATTGACATCTGTACTTTGGTACACTATATTTTTGACAATGACCATGTCCAATTACATCCACAAGAAATCGTCATTAGTTTTTCTGCGGGGTTCAAGGAACTGAGAAGTCTGCTATATAAGCGCTTCACGTTATAGATGGGTGATGGATACTTAGTGCTGGCTAAAGCAGTAGGAGATGTCTATCTTTATTTTGATAGTTATAGGCATTTAGTTTTGGGAGGTTATTTTTATGTTCCTAACTTAAAAGGAATTTAACTTTTGTCGCTTATTTATTTAAGCATTCTTATTTAGTTTCTTTTTATAATAAAGTTATGATTCATGAAAACAAATCTTTTATCCACTGTGGATAGACGTAAATCAACTAATATTTTATCAAAGCTAAGATGAACTCACTGATAAACACTGAGATCAACGATAACTCTAAAAGACTTAAACTTTTCACTCAAATAAGACTTATTTTTAGCACTTGCAATAGGTTATATTAGCATGAATAGGATTTAAAGGTTGGTAAGGAATCAAAAGGGTTCTAGAACTCATGCATAGTGATGTTTGTGGTCCTATAAACATCAAGGCATGAAACGGGTAAGAGTACTTTGCTACTTTTATTGATGATTAATTGAGATATGGGTATGTGTACGTAATGCATCATAAGAGCAAAACTTTTGACAAGTTCAAGGAGTTTTACATTGAAGTGAAGAAGCATTTAGGAAAACCCATAAAGCACTTTGATCCGATCGAGGAGGAGAATGCCACTCTGATGAGTTCTTAGGACACTTAGTAGAAAACGGGATTTTATCCCATTTAACTATACCAGGCACTCCATAGTAGAATGACATGGCTAAGAGAAGGAATACGACTTTGCCATGATGTGATATTTGACGTTGCCTTTATCATTTTGGGATATACACTACAAACTGCATGTTATCTTTTAAATAATGTACCTTCAAAATCAGCTCCTAAAACTCCTCACGAATTTTCAACAGTTAAGAAGACATCTTTAAACCATATTCGTATATGGGGATGTCCTATTCATATCCTAGATAAAAAAACGAATAAGTTGGAAACACGTTTAGAGATGTACATGTTTGTAGGATATTCAAAAGGAACAAAAGATGGTGATTTTTATTACTAAAAGGAAAACAAAGTCATGGTTTCTACAAATGTAACTTTCATAGAGGAAAGTTACATTAATGACTCGAAGCCTCATAGTAGAGTGTTACTTGAGGAAATGACGAGTGATTCGATTGCTCTGATGGTTGTGGTGGAAATTGATGCAATCAATATGGAAAAACTAGTATAACAACGACATAAGGAGCTTCACATAGTGGGAGAAGCAGACGTCAACCTGAAAGGTATATGTTTAATGGTAAAGCTTACTTGGCTGAATCGGTTAAACATAACAAAGATCCTTACACATACAAAGAGGCTATAGAGAATATTAATTCAAAGCTCTAGACAGAAGCTATGAATGCTGAAATAAAGTCTTTGAAGACTAATCAAGTTTGGGAACTTGTGGACCTTTCTAAAGGGGTAAAACCCATAGGGTGTAAGTAGGTCATAAAAGAGAGAAGAGCAAATAGGAAAGTTGAAACCTATAAGGCTAGATTGATAGCAAAAAGAAACATGCAAAAGGAAGGAGTTGACTACAAAGTAATCTTTTCGTCTATAGCCATGCTTAAGTCCATTTGTATTTTCTTGTCCATTGCTGCCACCTTTGGCTATGGGATTTGACTAATGGATATCACAACGGCTTTCTTAAATGGTCATCTTGATGAGGCCATAATATTGTATAATCAGACAGGTTCAAAGCTAAGGGTCAAGAGAATAAAGGCTACAAATTGCTAAAGTCTATTTATGGACTTGAACATTGTTCCCACTCTTAGAACATAAGATTTGATCAAGTGGTCAAGACTTGTGGGTTGAACAAAATGTGGATGAACCATGTATTTACAAACACTTTAAAAATGGGAAAGTGGTGTTCCTACCGCTCTATATAGATGGCATTCTACTTTTTGGTAATGATGTTGGTGCATTGCCATCAGTCAAAGTTTGGTTGACTAAGCAGTTTGACATGAAGGACTTAAGTGAGGATAATTATATTCTAGTGACAAACTGAAGAGAAATAATAGAATGAGAATCAGTTTTTTCTCCTTACTTTCTCTATACAAGAAGCCAGCCTTTTATAGGCTCAAATACACCAAAAATAGAAATAGAAATTTAAATCAAATCCTATTCAAATCAGCCTATAATCAGCACATGCCATATATACATATTTGACTAATCCCACAAATTATGCTATATACATATTTGACTAATCCCACAAATTATGCCCACTAATCATATTCTCTGACACTCCCCCTCAAGCTGGGAATAGATGTTTTTCATTCCCAGCTTGCTAACAATTCTCTGAAACTTATGACTAGGTAGGCCTTTTGTTAGCATATCTGCTAATTGTTCTTCAGTAGAGATAAATGGAGTATAGATTAATCCACTATCGAGCTTCTCCTTTATGAAATGCCAATTAACTTCAATGTGCTTCGTATGGTCATGTTGTACTGGGTTGTGTGCGATGTTGATGGCTGATTTATTGTCACAATATAACTTCATTGGCTTCTCCACTGAAATCCTGAGATCTTTTAGGATTATTCCTAGCCACAGTAACTCGCAAATTCCTAAAGCCATGGCACGAAACTCAGCCGTTGCACTTGATCTTGCAACAACTGGCTGTTTTTTACTTCTCCAAGTAACTAGATTCCCCCCAAAGAAGGTACAATATCCTGAAGTTGACCTCCTATCTGAGACTGATCCAGTGTAGTCCGAGTCTGTGTACACTTCCAAGCTCATACGTGATCCTTTCTTGAAGAGTAGGCCTTGTCCTGGACTCGCTTTGAGATATTGTAGAATTCTATACACTGCTTGGAGATGGATCCCTTTTGGATTCTGCATAAACTGGCTTGCAACCCCGACTGCATAGGATATGTCTAGTCTAGTGTGAGAAAGGTAGATCAACTTCCCAACAAGTCTTTGGTACATTCTTCTGTCTACCGGCTCATCATTAACTGCTTTTCCAAGTCTGTGGTTTTGTTCAATGGGTGTTTCAGCTGGTCTACATCCTGCTTTTCTTGTTTCTTTTAACAAGTCGATCACGTACTTCTGTTGTGAGATGAATATTCCCTCCTTTGAATGGGCAACTTCAAGTCCCAAGAAATATTTTAGTCGACCAAGGTCCTTCATCTCGAACTCCATGGACAACTTTGCTTTAAGCCTTTTTCCTTCTTCTTGATCATTGCCAGTGACAATAATGTCGTCTACATACACTATGAGAGCTATGACTCCTCCTGAAGCTGAGAACTTGATGAATAGAGTATGGTCGCCTTGGCTTTGCTTGTAGCCCATTGCTAACATTGCTCTTGCAAATCTACCAAACCATGCTCTTGGTGATTGCTTCAACCCATATAATGCTTTCTTCAATTTGCACACTATATTCTCCTTAGTGGCACTAAATCCTGGTGGAGCATCCATGTAAATTTCTTCTTCGAGATCCCCATGTAGAAATGCATTCTTCACGTCAAATTGCTGCAAGGTCTAGTCAAGATTAGCTGCCAATGACAACAAGACTCTCACTGTATTCATCTTTGCTATAGGGGCAAAAGTTTCTTGATAATCGATGCCAAAGGTCTGGGTATAACCCTTTGCTACTAGCCTGGCCTCATAT
>CAMOHE010038204.1:0-11379 GCA_946598075.1 Artocarpus hirsutus | reverse complement strand
ATCCACAATAAGTATTAAAGTCCTTTTTGTCACTAGATACCTTGATTAAACATAAGGCATGGTTTATGTCATCCTTATACTATTTAATCATATTATTTCTCGATCTTAAGTAGACTGATATTGATAACCCTTATCAATTCATTTCAGTATGGCCATACATTTTACTTCAGTTTAACTTATCGAGGGGCCCATAGATATCTTTCTTATGATAAATGAGGGACAAATTCCTTCTTAATCACTCACATTCCTCACATGATTCACTTTATATCCAACGACAATCTATTCTATCATGCTGTTAAAGATAATATTAGATTGTGTCAAAATATAGAACTTGTCATGTAGGAAACCATGATGATTTCAGGTCAGAGGACTAGGATAATACTATAATGATGAGAATCACTTATGACAATTACCCATGTAGTATTCTCATAGCTAGTCGATCCAATACATCATTTCTCAAATATGTATCTATGAGTTGACTTAGTATCTCATACGCCTGATTAGTAAAACATAATCATCAGTCAAACTTCATACTAATCTTTATTCATTATTATCCCAATAATAATGATCGACTAGGGCTAATTAAGAATATAATTCAATTTTCACTTAAGAGTTTTACTATCAAGTCACATACTTGATGATCTTAGGCAGAATTAACTATTCAAAAAAAAATAATAATAATAATGAAAATGCCTTTTTATTAATAAAATGCAAAAGTAATGAAGTCAATATGTAGTCATTACATAATTGGCCTAAGGCACATCACTAACAACCTTATGGTTCAAAAAGCTTTTAATACTATAACCTCCCTCATCCATAAACATTGTCTTGAATCACTTCCACAAATACATATCCAAGAAAGTGCTGATACATCAAATGATAGCTCAGAGGTGAAGAAATAGGATGGTCTGATGATGAAGGCTCCTCGGACGAAGAAATTCCAAAGCTTCTCATGGTCCCATCCCAGATTCACGTATGCTTCCTCACTACTGTTGCTGTAGTTGGCAGGGTCGTCAAGGTCTATGGACTCATCAGAATTGTCTTGTTCATCCATTATGGACACATTTGAGAAAAGGAATGAGTCCTGGGAATCTTGAAAAACAAGATCAGCATAATTTATACTTGGTTGTGTGGACGCTGACTCGTCATCTTGTGTTGGTGCTGGAGTTTTTGGACATTGACATTTTGAGCCTCTTGTGCAAGGGTAGCAGACAACAAAACAATATAAGAAGAGATTAAAATAGAAAGAAATATTCTTGCAACCTAATCAAGCCCTCAAGCTCTCTTGGCAATAGGATGGGCTATCTTTGGTCTTTAGAGAATAATGCTTCCTATTCAAATTTCCTAATGTATGCTTTGTTTCAGCGAATGCTCTTAGTGATCTTCTTAAAATAGAAGATTCCTTCGCCTCTCTCTTTCTCTTTCCTCGAACTTTGTTTAGTGGAAGAACATGTTTGGAAATTGGAATTTTTATTTTATGATTTCTTGATGGATTTTACAATGGTGAGGAGAACTCCATTTTATAGGAAGGGAAAAGAATCTCCTTTTTGAGATACGACAAAATATTTTATAGGAGCACATGTGACTAAAGTAGTCACGGGCACATCTTTCCTAAAAGTAAAGAGAACACTCATACCTAACACTTACAATAATTGAGGACAACATATGACTAGAGTAGTCACGGGCACTAATAATTATTATAGATAATATCACGCATGCTGGGAAATAGTTCTTGTGGGTACTAATTCACCATCCATTGATGGGTTCATGGTCCCATCTAAGATTCATGTATGCTTCCTCACTATTGTTGCTGTAGTTGGCAGGGTTGTTAGGGTCTATGAACTTATGAGAGTTGTCTTGTTCATCCATTATGGACACATTTGAGAAAAGGAATAGGTCTTGGGAATCTTGAAAAATAGGATCAGCATAATTTACACTTGGTTGTGTGAGCGCTAACTCATCATCTTGTGTTGGTGCTGGAGTTTTTGGACATGGGCATTTTGAGCCTCTTGTGCATGGGGTTGGCTTTAGATCTGTTTGTTCCTTTGTCTGATTATAGTATTCAACATCATGGTAGAGCAACTTAGTGTAGTCTGGAGGGTATTCTTCCCATGGAGCATCATCTTCTAGGGTTGGCCAAATTTGGTCCGAGATGGTGTGATTTTTAGCATATAGGAGCTTTTGTAGTCTCCTGTATTCCGGATTTTCAAATGGCTGGATTAGGTATTCTCTGGATTCATAGACCTTAATCGATGGAGTTACAGCTACCCTTTTGTCATCTATTACTGTGCAGTTTAGTTTTACCAGCAGAATGGTGTAGCACTTCAGGTGATGTGCAATGTTGTCTTCTAGCCCACAAGGGAAGAGAAACGCAATTCTTCTATTGCCATAGATTTTATGCCATTCAGCAGTTAGTAACTGGTCCCATTTTTTAATGGGGTGAACCAAGAGAGGACTTTCATTTGGTTTTCATATGCTGGCCTATAGTTAATCTTTTCTAGGAAACTTCTGATAGAAATTCAAGTTGATATTGTCTGGACTTCTATGGCAAGAGTAAAATGGCATGCAAGGTACCAGAAGAAGTGTGCTAATGCCTTAGGCATCCAAAGTGCATCTTGGATGGGAAATACCTTAGAGAATGGGTAGACAGGATGGATTCCCAAGTCATGGGGTATTGGGGTACCCAATCTTCTGATAAGCCACGATTGCATATCAATGGCTTTTTTGACTGATGCTGTTTAGTCATGTTGGGGGAAAAGAGATGAAGGGTAGAAGAAGGAGTTCATAAAGGTTATTGTATACAAGAGTGGAATGGCTTTAGGGTAGGAGAGATCTTATATATAGTGGCATGAGCCTTGTTTTGGAAAGGCCTTGAAAGTAGGTCTGGGATTAGATTATGTTTTCCTTTAATATGTTTAATTTCAAAGGAATATTGGGAAAACCACGTGGCTAACCTAAGTAGCTGGGCAGTGATAGCCTTATTCTGTTTGAATGTGAGCATTCCTTTTGAGGCAGTAAAGTCTGTTTCCACTAAAAAATGATGACCGATTAAGTGGAATTCAAACTTGGTGATTCCCATTGTAATTGTAAGTAATTCTTTAAAGCTGGAGTGATGGTGAATTTGGGAATCCTTAAAGCTGCCGCTTTTGTAGCCACATATCTTCCTTTTCCCATCATTATCTTCTTCCAATAAGACCGCTCCTCAATGCCCATCACTGGCACCTGTCTGCAAGATTCTTTTCCCTTCTGACGGAATTTGAAGTGGTGGTAAGGACTGCATCTTTTCCTTAAGCTTCCTGACTGCTACAGTTTGTTCGTGTAACCAAGTCAGTTCGTCTTTTTTCAGCATCAAGCTAAGTGGACTTGTAAGCTTGGACAGTTTTGGAACGAAGTCTCTTAGGTAGTTAACAATCCCAAGGAACTATTGGACTTAGGTCTTCATAAGGTTTTTGTCTAGAAAGTTGAGTAATTCTTGGGCTACATGTGGTTGTGCCTCATATTGTCCATTGTGCAGTTTCATGCCCAGAAATTCTACCTCAGACTGGCCCTCGAGCATCTTTCTTTCTAAGAGCATGATGCCATGTTCTTTGGTAATCTTTTCAAATTTGGCCAAAAGATGGACATGGGCCTTTTCATCGGGTGAGAATAGAAGAATATCATCTATATAGATCAGGGCATTTGAGAGGATTGGACTATATATTTGGGTCATGGCTTTTTGGAAGAGTGAGGGGGCTGTTTTGAGTCCAAATGACAGAACAGTCCACTGAAAATGTTGATTTGGTATACAGAAAGCTGTTTTGGGCCTATCCTCTAGTTTGATTCCTAATTGCCAAAATCTCGCCTTAAGCTCAAATTTAGAAAAGACCTTGGCATTTGGAAGGCTAGAGAACAGAGTGTTTCGGTTTGGCAAAGGGAATTTGTTAGCGGCAAGGAAATGATTTAATGGTTGATAATTTATGACTAGCCATTGTTTACCTTTGACCTGTTCTGACCTTTTGTTGACATAGACAGTATGACATGCCCATGGTGAAGTTGTGGCCTCAATCAACCCTTGCTCTATTAGCTGTTGGCATTCTTCTGTTGCCATCTTGAGATGTTCTACATTCATACCAGGATGGTTGGCTTTTGTAGGGTTTGTTTCTTCATTTTGTTTAAAAGGTAGAGATATGAAGAACTTCTCATTCTGCCAGAGAGGATGATCACACTTTTTTAAGAAGTCAGAATGTGAATCTGCATAAGATCCTTGAATAATCGTTTGCTTAATCTCTTGGAGTAGATCTGTGGATATGCTGAAGTAATTTGGGACTAGTTCCCTTGCCACAAAGTGGTGCTTGTATGTCAAACCTCCTGGAAGGATTCTCAATCCTTTTTTCTTTGTGTACAGGCCAAATTCTATAATCAGATCTTTCCCTAGAAGTTTTGATCCTATAACTTGGTGAACCACTGTACACCTTGGAAAGAACTGTAACTTGATAGGCTTGCTAATTAGCTCTGTACAGAAGATACTATCATTTGCCTAATGGAAGTATTGTTTCTTTTTTCTCCAGTATTGAGCCAAAAGGATGTCAGGGTTCATGATTGTGTAAGATGCCCCTGTGTCAAAGAATGCTGCAACCTTGATAGGTGTTGCGTATTTTGAAGGAATGATTTGCATCTTTATAGTTGGGATTGGGAGAATGGAGTTGACTGTTGCCATATTGTAGAAATCCTGACTTTCTTCTGAGTTTGATTCTTTAGAGGGAGGTTGAAGGGCGCATAGTGTTTCTTCATTGAGCTCATTGTCCAACGAGAAAATGGATTCAACATCATTATCAGACAAAGAGACTCTAGTGACTTCTTGTATGTGGGAGATCATCTGCGCTGTTTTACCCTTTGGACATTGCTTCATATAGTGGCTTGTCTTTCCACATTTAAAGCATGATTTAGACTTGCTTGAGAATTTCTTCTTTTTTCTGAGAAACTTTCATGGACCTTTCTTCCTATGAAGTTTCTTGCTTTTCTTGCTTTTCTTGCAGTAAAACGGCCATTTCTCTTTCTTTTTCTTGTGTCTGGTAGAGCAGGAGCATCCTGGGTGTGACGGGCATTTGGCTAGCAGTTCTTTTTTGCTACACACCTTGTTCAGGTTTCTAGTTTGCTTCATATATTCCTATAAGAATTTATTTTGGGTGCACATTTTACCTAGTGCTCTTAACACTAATTGAAACAGTTCTCCCAATATAGTGTTTTGTAATACTTTTCCATTTGAAGAGAGATTCTGAAAGTTTCTTCTCCAAGTGGCTCTGGTATGGAAGATAGGAAGGCCTGTTTTAGATTGGGATCATCCACTCTTGCTATAAGATAAAAGCGTTTTGACATCTTTTGGAAGTGATTTTCTAGATGCCTTTTGTCCATTGAGCAACACTTCATTTGGAAGAATTCCTACCGAAGTCATTATGTGACCTAAGCTTCTTGTCCACAGAATTCAACATATATATGGGAGATGACTTTTTAACATTGGTTATCTAGAGAAATTGGAGTTGTCTACACTCTCCAAGACTTTGCCACCAGTCTTGTAGAATGCTGGTCAGTCTAGAAGCGAACTGGAGAAGTACATCTCTACTTTGTACTCCTGGTTTTTGTGCTTCAAGGAGGATCTAGGCCTTGAATTCTTGTACCTTGTCTTGCCATTTTGAGGGTGGAATATCATCGAGAGTGACTGTATGGAATTTGCTGTTAGAAAAGCTTGTCGGGTAGTGTGGTTTTTGTTTGAGCGTAGATGCCTCTTCTTCTTCTTCTTCAATAATTGGCTCTGTCTATTGTTGTGTTGTTGATGTTTCTGGGCCTTGGGCCATGAGAAGCTTTGGAATTTCTTCGTCTGAGGAGCCATCATCATCAGACCATCTTGTTTCTTCACCTGGGGAGCTTTCTGAGCTATCATTAGGTATATCAGCACTTTCTTGGATATGTATTTGTGGAAGTGATTCAAGACAATGTTTATGGATGAGGGAGGTTATAGGATTAGAAGCTTTTTGAACCATAAGGTGGCCTGTTGAGTTTGTAGACTTTGGTGGTTCTTCCTCCTTTTGTTTTCCCTTTTTCTTCCTATTTGGTCTTCTTCCTCTAAGAGTTTTCTTAGACGAAGGATTTGGTCTTGTGGTTGTGTAGTGCACAGTGGTAAGGGCTGGGATTCTTTTGGTAAGGTAGAAAACTTCCATGGAGTTGGTTCATAAAAAGGGAGAAGTGACTGTTGGAATCGGGCTTGTAATGAAGCGTACTGTTTTTTCAGATTCCTCATTTCTGATTCTTTTTCTGTAAAAACATGGCTTGGTATTGTATTTGTCCTTAATAAGGACATTAATTCTTTATGTGTTTCCTGGATCTTCAGGGATAGCTTGGTGATTGCAGACTGCGATGTTTGAACTCCATGGTTGATCTTGCTAACTTTGTCATCCATTTGCGTTAGCTTTTGGTCAACCTTCAGTAGGACTCTGTTTTGTGCCACCATATTTTCTGTTTGCCAATTTAGGACTGCTTCTGCAGGAGAGACCTTTTTTGTAGAGCCATCTGCTTCTCGGACATTTGGATCTTGAACTTTTGGTTGATGAGATGTAATTTCCTCTGGAATATTGAAATTCTTTAAAGGAGGAAATTCTTTGTCATAATTTACTGAAGACATCATGCACATCCGAGGGAGCTGCTACTGTATTGTTGTTGTATCTGCATTTCCTTTAAGAGGAGTTTCTCCATTTCTTTTAATCCATCTTGCAGTTTTTTTTTATAACCTGGGAGAATTGCAGGTGATGGTTGGGGTTGAGTGGGAGCAACGGGTGACAAAGGGATATCATCCCATCCAATTGGTATGATCGGCTCTGTCGTTTGGGGTGATGCAGAATATTTGACTATGTAGTCAAATTTTCCTGATATTTGCCTAGCAAGCCAACTTCCTTATGGCCTTCTTGTAATTTCTTTTTGAGCTTCCAGCCCGAACTTCTTCTTCTTGGTGTAGAATCTGCCTCCTCAGTTTCTGCTTTCTTACAATCTTGGCAATTGCAAGTGTCTCAATAGTAGTGTCCTGATTGTGACTTGAAGGCGTAAATAGGATTACCTTCTTTGTCAAAGGATTCAATTTCTGCGTCTGTTGGAGTGATTGAGGACATTATAAACTACGTTGTGAAGTAGCTGGGGCTTGTGGCTTCTCTCTTTTTGAAGGTGATCATGACCGATCCATCTTTTTGTGTCTGGAATTTGGCTCCGTGGATTGGACTGCAACTTGTGGCTGATACTATTTTTCATAATTAGTAATCGAGGAGCTAGGTAGGATCTTTGTGAGTTCTTCAGTTGGAATTTGTCTTAGAATATAGGTACAAGTAAGCACCTAGTTTGTGTCTACTGTAATGAGCAAAGCATTTGAAGAAACTGGTAGTGCTAGATCCAATGCATGATTTTGGACCCTATATGCCATCTGGTAATAGAGAGTTGCTGCAATCGATTTTAGGTCTTGGTCAACATCGACGATTTGTACTTGAACTTTTAGGGCATCCAGGAGTCTGTTGTCTTTTAGGCTCATGTTGAAGTTAAGGGTACAAGGTGCAGACAGTGGTTCCTACATTTAGGGTGGTTTTAGGGTTGCAATGCAGGATGTTGATATTTTATAAATCTAGTGTCAATGAGAGAGATACTGGTACTAACTGCTAATCTTTTTCAGCCATGAAAGGTTAAAGCAAAATGAACTGCTCCAAAATAGACATGGTCTATTCCTCGAGATAGCCAATGTTGTGGGGATTCCTGTGGTAACTGTAGGGTGACAAACTGCTTTTGTAAAGTAGCAGGGAGTTGACACTGGTTAAACCTGGTTGCCAGAGCATATTCTTTTACAATTTTTAGTGACTGTCTAATTATAGACTTGATCAATCTGGTGAATACATTTAATGGCTTTGTGAAGACTTAATAAGGTTTTATTAGGGGAAGATCTTCAGAGATTATCTTATTCTCATATGAGATATAAGATATCTCATAAAGATAATCTAATTTGCTAGCAGTAGATCGTCGGAGTGAAAGAGACGAAGAGAGTTAAGATGGGCAAGGAGTGAGTGAAGCTGAAGAAGAGAAAAGTTGTGTTTCTGGGGTTAGATTTGACTCAATCATTTTATGGGAAACAATTCTTAGTACGAGATAAAGATTAAAGGATCTGGACCTTCATGGCAACCTGAGGGCTCTGATGCCATGTTCTCTGGTAATCTTTTCAAATTGGGCCAAAAGATAGACATGAGCCTTCCGAGAAAAAACTGAAACAGAAAGAGAGAAGAAAAGAAACTTTACGGGAATTGGGGATTTTTTTTTTTTTTTGGTCAGACGAGAGAGAAGAAGAAGAAGAAAAACTGAAACAGAAAGAGAAAATAAAAGAAAACCTTAAGGCGAATTGGCGATTTTTTTTTTTAGAAGAAAAGGACGTTTGCTAGTTGCAGATGTTCAAGCATCCGAGGGCTTCATATTATTGAAACGGATCGACTAAGGGTGAAAGCAGCACCTGGTTTGTGTTCTCTAGGCGAAGAATGAAGCGAGCGAAAAAGAATCCAAGGAAAACGACAAAATAACTTTACCAAGATATGAGGAGTTAATAGTGAGGGAAGTTACAGTAAAACACTCCGCTCTTTAGATTGTTATCGTTGTTGTTGATTATAGAATAATAACTAGTGAAGGTGTGCACGTGCAAGGCACCTGCGCTAGTGTGCATTGATGTGCCTGCAACCGCAACTGTAAGTCGGAGAATTTTCTTGGATTCTTTCTTTTCTTCTGCATCAACAGAGCACCAACATAAATTCTCTATATTTAAGTAATTAGATGAACTACAGAAATTCCAAGGACAGGTTTTCCAGTGGATGGTTAAACTGAATAGCATCAAAGTTCTTTTATTAAGACATGTGTCCAAACACGTTTAATTGTTGACTATCACCAATATAGATAGATTAAAAGTTAGAATACAAATATCATTAAGAGCCGCAATCAATCTCGTAATTGTTGCTGCAAAAAGCTTCAAGATTATACATAAGCAAATTAGTTACTCACAAAAGATTTCCAGACAAGACAATGCAATTCCCTAGAAATACTAACAAGAGATTACAACAGTATACCTCTTCCAAATTTTTACACCAAAGAGAATTCTCTTCAAGCTCCTTGCAAGCTTTCTTTTTTTGTCTTAACTCGGTGTGTAAAATCTTGAGACTTTCTCCTACAATTATAAAGAAAATATTACCTGTTAATAACATTGGTGCATTCTGGTTTAAAGGTCCCTAGCGGAAATTTGAGACCATACAATTCGGATTGAGAATTAAGAAAAAGTGGAGATGGAGAACAATAGTAACAATTAATTATACATGGTTGTAGATAGAAGATGGAGGATAGATGAAGCATAAACAAACCACAGATATTAAGAAAAGGAATACCTATAAGCGAAGAGAGATTCTTTGCTAATTATTTGATGCACACATTTATTGTAGATTAAAAGTTTGTTATGGTTCTATTATACATATGAACACTTCATTGTCTAACGTAAAATTAACAAAGCATGTCACGCAATCACTTTATTTAAGATTTAGAATGCCAAAATTTTGCTTTATATGCCATCAGCTGTACAATTTAAATTCACAGATAACATGAGAAATATGTGAAAATATATGGCAATTAAAAAGACTTCCTATGGCCAACCTGTTCTAGGGAGGTTCAAGTCCTCCACTTCTCCGACCTTATGCCTATAATCTTGTTCGAATTTGTCCAAAGCATTTAACTTATGGTATAGTTCTTGTACAATTAAAAGTAGTTAGGTTTTTGAAACTAGCATATTATGGCATACCATTCGAGTCCTGACCAAATACCCCTTGCGCTAAGTCCTTCAAAGTCCGAAAATATTTGGTCGGATAGCTAAGTGGTTAGTTGAGCTTAGACAGTATGACATACACTTTGTGCCCCGGACAGCCTTAAAGGCATAAGCCTTGGTCGACTTCATCGCATAATTCACAGATGCCAGGCAGGTCACCCCTTCTACTGAGAAGATTCCCAAAGAGGGAGGGCCACCCTAAGTCCCGTCTAGGGGGGTGCTGAAAGGCCACAACACCCTAAGAGGGCAAGCCACCCTAACTCTTGACTAAGGGCTGGTCTATGCACATACTGACCACAAGTGGACTTGAAACAGCTGTCCGCTAGTCCAACACCATATGGACCGTAACATCCATCTAATATAAGTTTAAAATACATAACATACTAATATTAAGTGTTATTACTCTTAATTATTTACAATTAAATATTAAGCACAAACCGTTAATATAAAAATATGAGAAAATTTGAACCTTTGAAACTCTTTATATAACTAGAGTATAACTTTACTTTACAAACTTAAACTGGCTGATGTTATATACACAATATAATACATATCTCAAAATGAAGTCAGCCATATCATAATTATAGCCTCTAAAGGTATTCAAAAGGAAGTAGTAGTAAAAAGTCCGAAAATAGGTTAACTTTGTCCATATACACAAGTCCATAGGTTCAGAGGAGAGCACCGACCAACTATCTAGTATCCTAGTGCTGATGCTAGGAATTGCCCTTGTTTGCATCACCATAACTAAGTGAGCTTATACCCAATAAGTAGAATTAATATGTAACATAAATGACTATGCCATGAATGATCCCATATAAATCATGGCTTTCTTTTCTTTGGAAATTTACATTGTACACGTTATACATAAAACATAACACGTACACGATTTTTCTTTAGGGCTTCCTATAACCAGTTGGTTTCCTTCTGTCAATTCCTTTGGACCACAAATTCCATCGTGTGGCTTTCCACACCTCAAGTCCCCATCAAGACAATCTCTATCGAGATAACAATTGTTGGAAAAATAATATGCAGCGGAATTTTTAAAAATTTTAAATCAGAGTATTTTTCAAAACACAAGTTTGACATGCTATATGTGTAAATTAACCTGATCTTACTGACCTTGTATACGCCGAAAAGCTCCCGAAGTCTGTGTAGAGAAGTAACGTTCCAGAAGAGCCTCAACCAACTGGTCTTCTTTGCTATTCTCTATCCACGATCGGAGTGAGTGTGGGCTCACACGTACAGCTCTTCCTCAAGGTGACTCTCCTTCCAATCAATTGAGAGAACCCAAAGCTAGTGTTCGTGATTTGTGAACAAGAGCTCTCAGGGAGTTTAAGATTCTCACCACTAGAGTATCACTCTTCATCTCTCTATTGATCTAAATAACTCATTAGACTTACTCCCTATTTATAGAGGTTGGGTCTAGGGTCATTCCTTATCAGATAAGGTCTCCAAAATTCAAAACAGAACCAAATTCGGGTCTATATCGGATAAGATACGCGTAAAAACGCGCGATTTTTACTTCG
>CAMOHE010038203.1:0-21130 GCA_946598075.1 Artocarpus hirsutus | reverse complement strand
CTGTCCCCTCTAGGGCCCTCTGGCCCCTCAGGGATTTCTTTCGCGTCCCTTGGGTTTGAACCTCAAACCTCCCTTAAGTGGTTCTTATTTCCATCTCGAGTACCAATTAAGCTACTAGCTTAATTGGTACTCGAGATGGAAATAAGAACCTCTTAAGGGAGGTTTGAGGTTAGAACCCGAGGGACGCGAAAGAAATCCCAGAGGGGCCAGAGGGCCCCAGAGGGGACAGTATGGATGAGTGGACAGCACGGGGATGGTCTACCAATAAGAGCCACAAGTCCGGGGGCCCCGCAAGGTGGGTCCTATGGAGGCTTGAGGGAGTACGCCCAGGCCGGACGCCACAATATCAAGGACTCTAAAGAGGAGCTATGGATTCCATATCTATGAATAACAAGTCTACGTTATCAAGAGTTGTGCCTTCAGCATATCGGTATGCGTACTAACATAAAATGTAGATGTCACCTTTTGATACATCAAAAGATATAAGTCAAGACAATGGACCCATTATTCATCTCAGGATTAAGATACAACAAATATGATTGTCTAAAAGTGAATTGATTTGTCGAAAAAGAATTATTTATCCCAATCAATTACATTTTATGTCCTGATCCAATACATCATCACCTATGACAATGTATCAATGTTTCTATTCATGGTGTCCACCTTCGATAGTCAAGAAAAACTATCTCCCGTTAGAGATATAGACAACATAACAATATTTGCATGAATAAAGTGCCTAACTTTATTCCCTCGATTGCGAATGTTATAATTTAGACCGTCACCTTTAGAATCATGTCTTCTACATAATTTATCTATCATATGCCTGATTCTAAAGGTTTAGACTAACAGTATCAGACTTTTGTTTGTTTATCATGCATCCAACAAATATAAACGTAAAGAGAACAACCATTTGGTAAACGAATAATCAATAAACTCTTTATTGATAAAAATGCCTTCAAAAATATATTAAATTTTTATTCCTTAGAGCATACATGTCTAACAACATGGTCCTAGCACTAACGTTCCCGTCTTATTCCTTTTTCTTTCATTAGTCGGCTTTTATGTTCTGATCAAATGACACCCGAATTATTAGCTAACTTTTCATATTACCAATGTACTTGATTGATAACAAAACTTAATCATTAAATATTCATTCCTCTTCTGTTTAACTTTATACATTCTAAATTTATATTAACTGTACTTTTTTATACTGCCTATATATTCTCTATATTGTTACAAACTTACACAGCATTCCTTACTATTCATATCCTCCAATCAATATCATTCCTATATTGCATTAACTTTAATTAGTCTAATTTTTGTACTGCTTAACCTTAAACAGTCCAAGTCTTACATTGTATTACTTTTGCAGTGTAATTTTCATACTACATAACTTTATCAGTATACGTTCTTGCACTGTATTATTCTAATAATGTATAATTCTTCATATTATTATATAATATTTTTCTTAAAATGTATTTTTGTTTTAACATAATCCTTAACTTATTGTATTTTTAATGTACCAAAAATGTTTGGTGTAATAATCTACCCTCCTTAAAAATTTTTATCCTTGAAAATTAGAACCTTCATGGATTGTTTATTTTCTTATCCTCTTCTTATTCCCATATTGCTACCTCTACTTTGTGTTTTCATCATAAAAACTTGACAAGAGGTATGCACTTATTTCCTATCATCCTTTTCGTTCTTAACATACTTTCTTGCATTATTACTTTCTTAATAAAAACTAAGTCTTTAACTTGGAACTTCATAAACGTTACATCATTTCATTGACATATTTCTTTGAATTGTAACACCAAGCTTCTGTTTCGTAACTTTGATCTTTCAACGTTTGAGCACAGTTTCCTTTCATTTAAAAGTTTAGCATTCTATCAATGAATGTTATTCTTAAAAATAGGGTTCATTTTCATTCAAATCACATCATATCTATTACAAGATCAAGGTCATTTGACCATAAATCCATAATTTTTTAGTCTTATATCCATTCTAAAATTACATTTTTCTGTAATTTTCCTCAAAAGGAATAAATCTCTAGCTTCCATCCTCCAATCCGTGAGTTTTTCATTGACATATTTGGAATCATTGTCTTGTTTGCAATTCCTATCTGGGCAGTTACAAACTCTTTAGCATGTTTCAACTTAGCTACTAAATGCTTAAGTTCGAAAGGATCGCATAGTTAGTCATTTAATATCTAGTTGTTCTCAAGCACTCTTGTTCCATAGAGCACCGAAAATCACTTTTAGGCCTCCATTTTTTCGTTATCTTGATCTATGCTCCTTCGTTATATGTGTAGCCAATACCAAATAACTTCCAACAGAGTAAAATTTGCTCAAACGGAAAACAACGTTGAGCGCAAGAACATCATAACATGTCATGAGCTCATCTTCTTGATTTCTGAGCTGTTGGCCATCTATTGAGCCTCATTGCCCACATTTGATCATCATTGACTTGATACCACTGATGGACAATAACTACCGTCGACTTGTAGGAACATTATAACATATAACATTACTTCATCCTTAGACCTTTGCCATCTTGTTGCTTATCTAGAAGTACCAACATCAAAGGCTATATACCTAATATAAGCACGTAATCATTAAATACTAACTTTTCTTTCTACTTAACTTAACTTGCTTACTTGAGTTATGGTGTAGCAGACATATGATAATGCAAGATGGGATGGTAGGAAACTACTCTGATACCACCTATGACACCCAGCCTTTCGGGTTGTCACTTATCTTTCTTAAACATCATTTCTTAAATATTAATCTTACTTATTTAGTAAGAAAAATACTGAATAAATTTTTTTTTCCTTTCACTTCCTTTTAACATACTTTGAAACTTACTTAAAAGCTGTTATAACTTCTGCTATAATTGGAAATATTGCTCAACATTTGACTTTAAAACCATTTCAAGGAGTTTCTTAAAACTTAATAAGAAACATTAACTGAATTATAGCTTAAAATTTAACTTTATAATTATATAAAACATTATGTAAATATATCTTAAAACTTTAAAACACTAAATCAAATAGTAAGAAAACATTTTCTTTAAGTAACAGAAATATACTGTAATGGTATCCATACCTAAATCTTTGCATTTGTCATCGGCAGCATCGAGCTCTACAAACAGGTCCTACTAATCACCCATAAGACTACTCATAGCATGAAAGAACTTTTGATGAGTTTTTGCTCAATAAGTTTAAATATAAACTTACAAATTATTTTAACATGCTTCATAAGCTTTTCTCTTAAAAACCTTTTTCTTAAATTATTTTCTTATAAACATTTTTCACAAAACATTTCTTAAATGTTTTTCCTTAAAACATCCTTCATAAACCTTTTTTTGTAAACATAAAAATATTTTTTTATAAATATTTAACGTAAAACATTTCTCAGAATATTTTTCATAAACAATCACATAAACATTTCATAACCAGGAATACATGCAAAATCAAAATACGTGATTCTATTTATATTCAATTATGAACTTTTAATTATAAGCGTCTTATAAGCATTCATTTCTTACTTTAACTTTTTATCTTTGTTCCTTAGCTTTCCTTATCTTATAAACTTTAGTGTTCATACCAACATCATTAATCATGAGATCATAAACATGATGCTTCTCTTGTGGAGGACTTAAGACCATCGAATACTGAGGTCATAACTTTAACTTTACTTGTGTACCTTACATCAAGGAGGTCAAAACTTTAACTTTACATGTGTACCTCACATCAAGGAGACCGATATGACCTTTTCGTTTTATCTCAATTTTACCTTCTTTTTAACTTTAATGAGCATATCAAATGCTAATACATCATATGAAAACACATTTGCAAATCATAACTTGTACTCTTTCAAAAATTGTGCATTTCACATGTAAACATACTTTAAAAATAATAATTGCAAAGACATTGGAAACCTTTAATTGATCTTTTAAAACTTTATGCATATTAAATGCAATCATGCTTTAAATATAATAGTTGCAAGTACATTGCAAATCTTGATTTAAACTTTAAAACTTTTTGCATAACAAATGCAAACATACTTTATAAAACAACTTACATAACAATTGCAAACATATTTGCAACATATATATAGGCATTTGAAAATCATTTACTTCACGCTGTAGATGAAGTTTGAATTTACCTTGTCCTAGCTCTAACGTTCTTGTCTTATTCCTTTTCCTTTTATTAATCGGCTTTTGTGTCCTGATCAAACCACACTCGACTTATTAGCTAACTTTTTATATTACCAATTTACTCGATTGATAACAGAACTTAATCATTATATGTTCATTCCTATATTGCTTAATTTAATACAGTCTAAATTTATACTGACAGTATTATTTTATACTGTCAGTATATTCTTTATACTGTTACAAACTTATACAGCATTCCTTACTCAATCATATCCTCTAAACAATATTATTCCTTATGCAATAACTTTAAACAGTTTAATTTCTATACTACTTAACCTTAAATAGTCTAATTCCTATACTGTATTACTTTTACGGTGTAATTTTTATACTATCTAACTTTATCAGTGTACTTTCTTATGCTGCATTATTCTGATATTGTATAATTCTTCATATTATTATACCGTATTTTTCTTAAATTGTATTTTTGTCTTAATATAAACCTTAATTTATTGTATTTTTAATGTACTATAAATGCTCAGGTGTCACATTTATATTGTAAAAACTCATATTATTAGACAACAACCATAGAAATCTAAGTTTCGAAATCCCCAAACTTTTTCCCAGTTGAGTTTTTGAAGCTTTTGGTTGTTTTCTAGTCATCTATTGTTGAAGTTTTTAAAAGCATTAAAAGAGGGTTGATCGACGATCTACAGCTTAGCCCAAAAAGGCATTGAAGTCAATTTGCGTGGTTCTCTTCTTCGATGTCGTCGATGTTTGGTGAGAGTCAATCTTTGACATCGAGCTCAATTTTGATTTTCTTTACGTTGCCATCGTTAGTGAGGGTTTATCTGCGGTCCAGCTTAAATCGGATTGGCTTCTTTGTTACTGTCCATGATCGATGAACATTAATCTGCGACGTCTAACTCTTATTGAAATTCGTCGAAGTTGCTGATCTGCTATGGCATTGAAGATAGCTCCTTTGTGACAGGTAGATGACGGAGACTCATTGATCTCTTCTGTGGCAGTCACTGCCATGCAAACGATCAGAGGTACTTGAGGAGTATTAGTTGAGGAAAAAATTGTTATGCTTAGAAAAAATGAAAAAGAAAAAAGCAAAATGTTCTTTTTACTTTTCTTTTGAAATTTTGGTTCAGAAAAAATGTCATAAAAAACAAAGCAGTGTTGTTTTTTTTTTTTTTGAAATATTTCTTGTATTATTTATTTTTTTTGTAAGAAAAATAAAATTAATAAGGAAATATGATATTTCCTTACCGTTCGTGTCATTGATGTGCAGTAATGTGGCATGTGATCTTTTGTATTTATAGATAAATAAAGTATTTTTATGCAAATGTAGTATTATCAAGTTAATATTGTATTTTTCAATTGTAGGCAATCGACGATACTATAATATAGTATTACAAGTTTAATATTGTATTTTCCACTCGTGGGCGGTTTGATGATGTCGTTAGTGAAACTTTGAATCAACACTATAATACAATATACAAGGTTAATAAGGTTAATATTTATTTTTGACCATAGACGTTCCGACGTTGTTGTCAGAGAAATTTTGTATCTATGAGGCAATACAGTATTTTAAGGTTAATATTGTATTTTTTGACAACTGGTGGTCTAACGGAGTCGTCGATAAAGATTTGCATTTATATAGTAATATAGCATTACAAGGTTAATACTATATTTTCTAGTTGTTAATAGTGCGGCGAAGGAGATGTAGATATTTTAAGGTTTTTATTCTAAATTTTTCATAAAAAATTACTCAATTTTTTATAACATGTTGTTTATCATATTCTTTTACAACTGTATGCCATTTTTTACTAACTTTTAAACAAAATATAGTATTTTTCTCTTCCGCTCTTTTTTTTTTTTTTAAGTCCAGTTCAAGCACCAGTCTAAATCGAAAATCTGATTCAATTTCATCCAAAAGCTACGTTATTTTGTGTTATCCTACTCTGACTCCACTCACCCGACCCACCGGCCGAACCTACCAATCCGTGATAATTCCTTTTTCCCACTCAAGAGTTTTTCTCAGTGTTTTTTTCTTTTTTTTCAAATAATTTTTGTTTATTTATTTTTTCAGGGATTATTTTTTCTTCTGGAACGTCTTTTCTTTGTCAACTTCTATAAATACCTCTCCAATTCAGGTCGGTTCGACTGCGCATTTTCTTTCGTGTTTTTTGCCTTCCTCGCTCTTCCCGATAACTTCTCTTGGTCATTTCCGCTTAAAGCGTTTTCTCGAAATTCTGTTACTGAAGCCATGTCTCAGGTTTCGATTTCTTCATCTTTTCGCCTGGTTTTGTTCGTCAATTTCTCTTCTGACCTCTTTACTATTTTTTATCTCTTTCGGTTAACGACCAAATTGTTCAACCATCTGTGATTCTAAATTCTGTTTTGTTTCTTTTTTCTCTTTTTTTTCCCTTCTAGTTTGTCAGTCCGTTTGATGGATAACTTTATAAGTTTGGATTCTTTGATCACTAGTTTTAAATTACTGATAATTTTTGTTAGAAGCTCATCATCAAAGGCTAATTTTGGATGATTTAGGGTTTTTTTTTTTTGGATTTTTGGTATTTGTGGGTTTTCGCAAAGGGGAAAGAAATGAACCTTGGAATAAGTATCTCGCTTTTGTGAAAAGAAAGATGAATTATGTGTGGTGGCAAAGTGCTAAATCCGAATATTCGATTGAGTGGACGCCTATTCGATTGAGTGGACGCCACTGTTTTGTTTTGGCCTGTTTTTATTCGAATTAACTTTTTTGTGTAATAGCTTTGAACAACTATAGAAATGATAGTTTTAAGCACGCAATTTAAACATTGTAATTAGTGCTAGTATTGAGGTAAGAGCAAAATTAGTTTAGACAATTTGAAATATGCTTGAACGTTTTGAGTGTTGAGTAATTTGTAGTCCGAATTTGGAGTACCAGCCTATGCTTTGATTTGGGTATTTATTTTTCCTGTAGAAACTCCAATCTGAGATTTGGTTGGTCTTTGCTGCAGACCGTGGTTCTTAAGGTTGGCATGTCATGCCAAGGCTGTGTTGGGGCTGTTAAAAGGGTCCTCGGGAAACTGGAAGGTTGGTTCCTTGAATTATCTCATTTTTTCTGGTTATGGTAATGTTAGAGAGCACTTGTTTTATGTCAAAAATTCTGCAGCTTTGGGATTTGATGATCCCCAAACATTTCTTCATTGGTTTAGTGGCCTAAAGCAGCAAGAAAGTTCCTTTTTTTTTTTTTTGGTTGACCTTGAATAGTTTCTTTTCTCTATGGTTCCACGTTTTCGTCTTGTGCTGTTATTTGTATGAGGATGGCTGTGTTTCATGAAAGTTCTTATTTGTAAGATGTATAACCTTCACTCAAAGTCACTCAGAGTTTTTTCTCTGTAAATTAATTTTGTCTCTGATGTAAATGCTGATTTAGAAATTTACTAGGGAAATTTGGTTGTCTCTTATCTGCATCCCATCTTTCGGAGCTCTGTTTGGATGTTTGGATATATACTAAATAACACAACAATTGGCACATTAAGATCAAATTAGTTCCTGGATCTCGTCCTTGTCATTCTAATTGGTGGTTGTTTTATAGTGGTTGGAATCTTGTTGAACTTATTCTTATAAAAAAAGTCTTGTGGTGTCGTATCGACAAGTTTGTGGATGGTAATTCTTTTTGCCATCATTTTCAGGTGTGGAGTCATATGACATCGATATAGAGCAGCAGAAGGTGACGGTGAAAGGAAATGTGCAACCGGAGACAGTTCTGCAGACTGTCTCCAAAACTGGAAAGAAGACTGCCTACTGGGAGACAGAAGCCGAGGCAAAGCCTGCTGATGTTGAACCTAAGCCTGCAGAAGCCGAAGCAAAACCGGCAGAAACTGAATCAAAGCCGGCAGAAACTGTTGCTGCTGCATGAAGTTCCTACCACTTTTCCATTGTGGATTTGGGTCTGCTAAGGATATGTTATCTGTTTTATTGTGGATTATTCCGTGGGCTCTTAGTTTATAAGTTACAATATCTCATCTGGTGGCTTGTTGTATGGCCTCCTGCTTAAATAATTGAATGGAGACCACGCACTTTCTGTTTCTTTTCTTTTGTTTCTAGCTGTTAAAAGGTCATTTGTGTATCTTTTGCTTGATTTGCAGAAGAAAATATATGCAGAAAAGTTTTGAATGTTTTGGGAGCTCTAAAATTTATGAGATATGGTTTTACAAATTGATGAAAAATGTTTTTATTAGAAAATGTTCCAAGAAACATATACTTTCCACTGTAATGAAGACTTCATTTTCCTTTTTTATCTTTTTTCTTTTTTCGTTTAAAACGTAATGAAAGTGAAGTAAACAATAGTCAGACATGTCATTCCATCATATGTAACAAAGTAGATGGCATGCGAGACATGCAAAAGAACATGTAACCCGAGTCACCAACTGGCTTTGTATCGATCAATGGATCCATCTGCCTTAGTTTTGACTTTGAAAACCAATCGACGTCCTTTTGCTTTCCTTCGAGAAGAGGAACAAAGGGACTCGCCCTATGGAATGAACAAGGTTATTTTTCACTATTTTGCTTCTCGTCAGGAAGAGTAGCGAAGGGACTGGCCCCTAGAATGAACAAGGACAGGAAGCGATAACTACGTTTCAATTGAGGATACAAGTGTGTAGAAACCACGTGCCTTTTTTTAGTTTATTGAAGAACAACGGTAAAGAAACTTAAACAAGCACATGTGCTTGACCATTGCATATTTGCATACTCTTTAGTAAGACGAAGCTCTCTAATCTTCATCTTCTTCGCGTCTGTGATGACGCTCGCTTGGTGCATTCTTAGATGCGGAGTTGTCTTTGGGAAGACGATCATATCTGGAATTTGTCCTGAGGTCTGCACAAACAATCATTTGTTGAAGCAAATGCTTCAAAAGAAATTCTGTTCCTTGGACTATTTTAATTCCGCGATATTCTCACATGGGCATGGAATAAGCTCCGTCATTGGTCTAGACTAATCGTAATGACAATGGTTGAACTACCAATTATTATTCATGTGCTGCTGGTATGTCTGATTCAACTTAAAATGCTTTGGTTTGTCGTTTTCCAATGGGTTTACTTTTATTTTATGTGGAGAATTGGACTCTCTTTATTACGAATTTTGGAGGCAGGTTAGTTGAATTGCCAATTTGGAGAGTGTCAAACAAGAAAACTGGAGTTATCATTGATTATTCACAGGTTGCATTGTTCAGGTCCGAAACCTAATCAAATGAAAATTCTCCTTCTCTGCTTCGGTTGATCACCACGCAGAATATAAATGCGTCAAAAAGGTTCGTCTTTGAACATTGAACACGAGGATGTAACCCTTTTGCAAGTAGTTGGAATTTTTACTCCGAATCAAAATGATTAAGGGGCAACATAGTTCATCATTTCCCTTTCAACCAAAAAAAAAAAAAAAAAAAAAAAGAAACATAGTTCATCATTTGACAATCTGTGACGATGTCCGGCGTTTACAAAACTATGCTTACAGGACATGCTTAACATGGTCTACAAGGTAAGATTTTCCATGATCAGGGAGTGGAACATCTAGCTTAAATGGTCAGCATTTTTTGTCACATAAAAAACTAGGAATTGCTCGAGTTGTTTTTTTTTTTTTTTTTAAAGCAATGAGAATTCGCCTAGAGCACAAATTAATAATATCAGTGTTTAAATGGGCTGGCTTTTCCTATTTGTTTGAGAAACTTGCATAATTTCATGGTCTTGTGGGACTGTGACAAGAAGGAATTTAAGAAAGAACAAGTATTCGTTAAGATAACGTCTCACTTCTCCAGTAGTATGAAACTCAATTTAAGTGTTGAATACAGTGAATTCTCCTTGCAATTTACAAAATTGGCAAGGTGTGAATATTTGTGGCTGGGAATATAATCATAATAAATTGAGATGATAAAATTAAAAAAAATTACATTTTTTGAAAACTTTATAAAAAGTTTATTGGGGTGTAAAAATGCGATTTCTTTTATTTTTAACCCACATTACCCTGCAAGATGTAAACGATGTGGAGCCTGATAAAGGTTCAGAAGCTTGATGCTGCAAGTTGCACCGATGGCGAGTGTTCAACACAATCCAGTGCTTGTACCCCTAATTCCACAGGGTAATCGGCAACACACCCAATTCTTGGCCCTGCACCGGTTGACCATTTCAAAGACAGCTGCTCACCTAATTGGCAAGAACTTGCTTCCTTCTTGGACTAGATTCTCTGCAGGATCTTTTGCTTTGGCACATTTATTAGAGGGCTCTGGATATTCCTAGATAAGGTTCTTTTGTAACTGCTGGTTCTGCATACTTGATTGGATCTGACGTAATTTAGAATGTTGGTCCTTTTCTGTCTCCCCAGGCACATGAAGTGAAGGTGATATAAGAGCTTTTATCTGTTGAAATGTACTTGTCGAGATGACATGCTAATATCGTAGTTCTCATCATCTTCCATGGGGAACATTACCTGGAATAGACAGTAAATTGATGACAAATATGACGCCGAATTAAAACATCAATGTCCTTTTCATTGTACTAGTTACAAAATAGAGGATGATAAAAAAAGCAGAAGCAGAAAAAGGTCGTAAAGCTCATATTCTGCCATTTTGTCTCTCCATTTGAGGAACTCCCTAACTTTTGTTTAAATGCATTAGTTTCATTATTGTCACTCCATAGTTTGGTTTACAGAGTTATAATATATGTGATTTGTGTACCTGAACTTCATCTAGCTTGACTTCATTCTCCAAGAGGAAAGTGAGGAAGCTGCCCAGATTTTTATCAGTAGGGCGGTAACGTCCACTATATGCCGATATAGACTTGAAGTCACAACAAAAGATATGGAGAAATAAGTAGACATTCAATGTATGTTGGCATGCCATCTTAATTTGAAGCTTGAAAGAAACAGGTTGATATATAATTCTTTTGCTGCAATTAAAGCTTCTTCATTTATCTGATTATTCTTCGTAAGTATACAAAAATGCTAAGATTATTGCCTGCATTTTTCTAACTAGACAAAATCCTCACGTGTTTCTGAAAACATGAGGAAAAATAATCAGCATTTCTGAACACATGGGGAAAATATTTTTTGCACCTTTTCTTGGTTATCGCTGCTTTCTGAAACTGGAGAAACGACAAAATTTTCATCTAATTTCCAACCAGAGACATTGTACCGTGTGCTTTCCACATTCTGCTATGAGCCTACCAGCTGCCAAGGTGGCTCCTCCTGCAAGGAAACTGGAATGATGAAATGATCCCTTCTTTTTCTGGGGACAGGAAAAAAAGATGAGACATCAGTCATCCAACGAAAAAACTGCTAAATAAGTAGGCTGTGAGCGTCTGAGTCCATACCTCTCCAACATAAAATTTCTTAGAGGTACTCATTACAAAAATGCATTTTTCACTTTGCATTCCAGCCTTCGTGTCCAGGAGACTTCCAGTTAGTTTGTGCGCCATCCTCCCTTTAGCAATGATATACTCGTAGGGTTCTCTTTCTTGCTTGTTTCATGAAAGATGATCACATGGAGCATGAGAGAAGCAAGGATATTAAATGTGAAGGGTAACAGGTAAGTGTTTCCATCACATAGAGAAAATGTAGAGATTTGAAGCCCTATTTAAAACGTTTCTTCTTGAAGTTCACAAATCTGAATGCATACGCACCGTAGTACTTGTTAGGCAATGCCTTTAGGGTGCTTCTTTATGGGCTCCCGACATTTTATTACTAAAAACAATAGAGTCTCAACTTATTTTCTTTTTATTTTAGTTCATAAATTTTTTTATTCATTTTTGCCCCTAATGAAATCAAACTCTTGAATTCGTCATTGGCTGTAGAAACTTGGGTGGTCATTATATCATCGATGAAAAGCCCTTTTAACTTATCTTAATTATCAGGAAATTTCAGGGAGTTCCGGGATTGGATTCTGATTTCTAACAAGTTTTTGCATTAAATTTTGGTACCGGTCCAAGATATCTGATGCATTCTTCTCTTAGCCTTGATCTTAGAGAATCCATGAGATCAACCTCTTTGCCATCTCCAGCATCCAACCAGCACAAGGTGAAATACGTAAGTACTTGAGTAACTTGTTTTGCATTATGTAAAATGACTGAATATTTGCATGTTCTACAAATCCAATGACAAATAGTAAATACAATCATGTAACCTTTCTTCAGAGGTCTTTGGATAGAAACTGCATTTTTATGCACTGTGAAATCCTTATCTTGCACATATCCCTCCTCATTAGGTTTCTCTTGGTTAGAACAGAAGTCTTATTTCTACCTAGAAAGAAAATTAAAGGATCTTCTGCAGAGGTACATAATGAAATGTGCCATTCTGGTTATGTTTGATCTACAAGTGGAGGCCATAAATAGGAGCATCAGGCTTCTGTCTCTGTTCGTCGTATCGAAATCTATGGATTAGTTGCAGACAAAAATTAACATTTTGAATCATAGTTTTTTTTTTTAAAGAAATCTTGCAGAAATTTGTGGTCAGGGTTCTTAAGGTTGAAGTGAAAACATTTGAAAATCAGTCAGGGAAAACATTTGAAACTTTGTCTCGCTGCTAGAATTTGGGGCTAGATCCAGAAATATAACACACTAGGCTTTCACCTTCTATATCTGTGCAAGCCACTTCAAGTTTCATGGCTTTTAATTCCCTACAGTAAGTCAAATCCTGTAACAGATTGGGGCAATTTTCCCTGTTACAATATTGTTAGTCATGACATTGTCTGTGACCACCTAAACCACGATAGGTATCATCGAATCTTTGGTCTGGTAATTCAAATTGGATACCTTTGCTGATTAGGGAAGGCAAAACAAATGAAATTTAGGTTTTGGCAGCTTAATGCAGGCCGGTTTGATCATGCAATGGATAAGCACAGCACTTTCAAGGCATTGGTATATCTTTAAGCAACACACATCTCTGATACACAGTGCTTGTTGATACAGACAAGTTTTTAAGCCCTGAGCCCCTATTACATCTGTCTATTTTACTTCTATGATTTTGATATTTAAAATTTTACGACAATGAGGAGGGACATTGCTTAGAAATTGCAACTTGAGTTCTGCAAGTATACCATTATTTTTGTAGATGGCAAAAATAAAATTGAAGCTTTAAACTAAAGAGGAAGCCTGTGGACATGACATGCACATAAGGCCTCAATGTGAGAAAAATACCAAAGAGAATTACATGGAGTTGAAGAAAATACGTGCATACCAGTAGAAAAATGGCTGCCCTCCATCTCTTCTATACCACTCTTCATAGTAAAAGCGCAGATTGTGACCGTAACGATGTCTTGTATCTATCTGCATCATAATAACAGTAGTGATTATGATGAGAAGATGAGCAATTATATTTAAAAATAAATAAACAAAACTATTTTTAATAGAAAGAGAACTGGAACAACAAGCTCACAGCTTCAATCCAATGTTGAAAAGCAAGTTTCTGTGCCTTAGAATTTTCAGATAATCCCTTCCCAATCTGGAAAAAAAATAGTAAATTTAACAAAGTGATGTGTTATATCTTTTCTTTTTCTCGACATTGTTGTCTCAAGGAAAGATCAAGGAAGACTCATGAAAGCAAATGGAGAGTCTTTGAGAAACATGCCTTTGAAGCAACCAGGCTGATCCTACTCCACCTTGTGTAACACCCCGAAGTTAATTAAATGATATTAAAATGATAAGTGGTGGATTAGTGTGCCATAATAAGCATTTTAAATTTAATTTGAATGTTTTGTGAAAATTTAGCAATCTTGCATTATTTTATTCTTTTAATGATTTTTAATTATTCTAAATTGTTTTTAATTGTTAATTTAATTTTCAATGAAATAATTCGATTTGAAAACAGTGTGTAGTTGCACATAGTCTTGTGCAACTAATTTTCTCCCTCTCTTTCTATTTATTTAACTCTTTCTCTCTCTCCTCTCATTTCTCACTCGCTCACTCTCTCTCCTCTCTCTCTATCTCTCTCGGTTTCTCTCTTTCTTTCCCAATCTCTCTCTAAAATTTTGAAAACAAACTTCGATCTTAAGCTTCGGGTTAAAAGATTGAAGGCTCGGGAATGAGATTCAACAACAAAAACATCGTTTTCAAGCTTCGATTCGAGGTTAGTTTTTAAAATCCAAAAGTTTTTCAATTTTTTAAATTTTCTTGCATTTTGAGATCTAAGCAATTTTGAGCTTAGGAAAGCTTAAATCTAGCTTAGAGTAATTTAGAATAACTAGGATTGAAACTTTATTTCATCAAAAATGGATTGGAATCAAGATTTTTCATTTTTCCTCTATTTTTTTTCTATTTTCAGATTTTTGTGAAAATCTTGTTTAAAACTTGTTTCAATTCATTAAAAAGTATTCTACTATGATTTTCTATTGTTTATGATGATTATCCAAGCCTGAGAATTGAGAAAATAGGTTGAAATTGAGAATTTGGATTCGAGAAGTCGAGAACCCGTGCGTGGAAAATTCTGGAATTTTTTCAGATTGGCAGGCTGAACTTCGTGTTCGGTAGGCCGGATTTAAGGGATCGGCAGGCCGGATTCATCCGATCGGTAGGCCGAACCTGGAGATGTTTGGCCAACCGGACCTGCTTTTCCGGCAGGCTGAACTGTGCAGTTCGGTAGGCCGACACCGACAGGCCGACCGGGCATAGTGTAATTTTGTGATTTTTCACCCGTTTTCACTGTTTTGAACCCCAATTGAAATTCCAACTTTATAAAATGATTTTATAAACTTAAATGGCACACTAGGACACCATGAGATGATTTAGTACCATAGGATACCTCGGGTTAGATACTAATGGACTAAGTTACTATGCATTTAGGGATTTTTGCGAGGATCCACGGAGTTAACGTATAGCAGATCGGGATTACGGTGTGGGACACCGACACAGATATTGAGGTAGGACTTCTACCCCTTCTTTGATAGCCAGTTTTTAAATATTTTGGCCTCAAAGGGATTTTTACGAAAATGTTTTCAAATGATTTGTTGACAAAGGATTTTTATTAACTGTTTTCTAAAACAATAGATTGAGGTGGATTTCATAATAAACCTCATAATGAATATAAATGATTATATCTGGTAAAGAAGAGACTTTATTAATCAAAAAGATATATATGTATATATGTATATATATATATATATTTGAGGGCATGATGCCATATCAGAGATCGGGTCGTGTAGTGAACAACCTTGGGGGCAGGTCCCGAAACCCAGCTGGGCCACTACGGTGGTGAATTACATACGGTTTGCCCAGGGAAAGAAAATGGTATTCTTTCTGGTCGACCTATTTGAATTATTTTGGTAAGATTATATTTTTATTAAATTCTCATTTAATTATTTGTTTGTTTAATTGTTCTAGCTTGTTTTCTATATATTTATCTGATTCACGAAATTTCTTTTAAAGTTGAATAATTTTCAAATATAGTCCTACTGAGCCTTTCGCTCATATTTTTATCTGTTTTAAAATCTTACCCCTAGGTGGACATCATCTTAGGATCGGAGAGGAGTCTGCTGAATGGACTTACGATCAGTAGAAGATCTAGGAAGGTTGTACTGTAGCAAGTAAGGCATGTAAACTTTTATCTTTCTAATTACTTTGGACTGTGGTTGTATTGTAATATTATCAGTACTATATGTGTGTGCACAATATATAGGCCAGTGGGACCCATACTCGTTCCACCTCACATTTAAATATTTTTAATATTCTTTTATTTGCTTAATTATTATAATGGTTTATTTCATTCTCTTAATTTATTATATTCAAACGATTTTTTTTAAAATTTTCCTCATTTTTATTTATAAATCTAATTCTTAAACCCAATTTTCAACTAAATCTTTATTTATTTAACTTAATTAAACCACCACGTCACCTTCCGTATCTGGGGCATGATAGAATGGTATCAGAGCTCAAGGTTATGAACCTTGAAAATTGTGCACACATAGGTACGACAATGGAATACCACTGACAGTCCAAATTTTATTTTCAGAAGTGAGAGAATGGCACCTAGACGTAGCTCAACCGCAGATGCTGAGTTTGGAAACGATGAGGGCTATGTTTGCTGCATTTCAACAAATGACAGCAAGGGCAAGACCTGATGATTCTGAGGCTAGTCGTCGGCATACGTACTTTAAGCAGTTTCGGCGTGCGTCAGTACTGACCTTTGATGGAACTAGGGACCCGCAGGTGGCATAATATTGGCTAGATTCGATCGTGAAGCACTTGGATACGCTTGGTGTGCCAGCGGAGTATCGTGTGGAATTCGCAGCATATAAGTTTGAAGGTGGTGCTAATACCTAGTGGAAGCAAGCAAAACGTCTAGAAGACAATGACAATATTGATTGGGACAGGTTCGAGGAGCTGTTTTATGATAGGTATTTTCCGCAGGGATATAGGGACCAGAAGGCGGTGAAATTCTATAGGTTGCAGTAGGGCAACATGTCAGTTTGGGAATATGAAGCGAAGTTTAATGAATTGGTGAGGTTTGCTCCCTCAGCAGTGGCATCGGAGCGTGAGAGGTGTATCAAATTTCAGGAAGGACTTAAGGCTCCTATTCGATGACAGATAGTTGCTCTACGGCTCAGGAACTTTGGAGAGCTTGTGTCATCAGCAGTATCAGTGGAAAATGATTACGCTTAGTATTGTGAGAATCGAGCTAAAGTATCAGGAGGACCCCAAAGGAGCGGCAGGAGGAGCGTCAACAGTCGACCGACTCCAGGAAAGAGCAAACAAGGTGGTGTGAACAGCGGCAGCAGCAGTTCATCCAGCAGCGGGCGCAGCAACCCCTATAGTTTTCACTGTCATTATTACCAGCAGCCAAGACACATCAAGAGGAATTGCCCAATCAGGAGTGCTCACTTAGGACTTTAGACCGGAGAAGGAGCTGGTCGTCAGCCTCAGCCTCAGACTCTACCTCAACCGCAGCAGTATCCTCAGCTTCCATTCCATCAGTTTTCTCCTCAACAACTGTCACATCCAGCGCAAGGACATCGGCAGCAGAGTTTTCAGCATAACGTCCCTCAGTATCGAGCGTTGAGTACAGCTAGTGTGTAGTCGCCATCATCGTAGCAGTATCGGCCAATTAATCTAGGAACTAGTAATGTGGGTAGAGGTAAAGGAAAAGCTTCAGTGTAGATTCATACGATGACATCAGGAAGTTTAGATGCCCAGACCAATAACGCAATTGTCGATGGTACGATCATGGTTTCTCGGTCCTTAGCACACATGTTATTTGATACTGGTGCCACTCATTCTCTCATTTTGAGCTCTTTTGTACATGCCTTGGGATTAGAGATAGAAGAGTTTGATGAACCTTTAGTTATAGCTTCACCCTTGGGGCGGGTGTGTGTGAATAATATTTGTAAAGCTTGTAAAATAAAGATTGGGAATGAGATTTTGAAAAGTGATTTGATTGTAATCCCCATGAGAACCTATGATGTAATTCTAGGAATGGACTGGTTGTCCAGAAACAGTGTAGTAGTGGACTGCCAACTTAGAAAAGTAACCCTAGTGTCTGATAGGGGGACGGTAGTCACCTACCAGGGCGGTGGTGATCGGTTGATGAGTGAACGTCAGGTTAGGGCATGTCTCAGAGGGCGAAAGAACACAGTTTGTTATGATATCTTCATGGATTTGGAAGGAGAGCCTAGTGTTTCGAGAAGACGTGCAGTAATTCCAATGGTAGACGAATTTGAAGATGTCTTCCCTGATGAGCTACCAGGATTACCACCACATCGGGAGATTGAATTTGGTATCAAATTATTTCTGGGAACAGCACCCATTTCTATAGCACATTACCGGATGGCATCGGCAGAGATGAAAGAAATCAGGAAGCAGCTTCAGGAACTTACTGATAAGGGATACATTCGAAACAGTACATCACCGTGGGGGGCACCGGTCTTGTTCGCCAAGAAGCATGATGGAACTCTCAGGTTGTGTATAGATTACCGGTAGTTGAATCGAGTTACAGTAAAGAACAAGTATTCATTGCCCAGGATCGATGAGTTGTTTGATCAGTTGGGAGGTTCGGTACTTCTCGAAGATAGATTTGAGGTCAGGATATCATCAGCTCAGGATTAAGGAAGAGGATATTCCCAAGACAGCATTTAGGACCCGGTATGGACATTTCAAGTTTCTTGTGATGTCGTTTGGATTGACGAATGCTTCGGCAACTTTCATGGATTTGATGAACAAGATATTCAGGCCTTATTTGGATCAGTTTATGATTGTGTTCATTGACGACATCTTAATTTATTCTAAGACTTGGGAGGAGCATGAGCAGCATCTTAGGATTGTGCTTCAGACTCTGCGAGAACATCAGTTGTATGCCAAGAAAGAAAAGTGCAAGTTTTGGTTGACAGAGGTCAAATTTTTGGGTCATGTCATTTATGAGCAAGGTATTTCGGTGGATTCGTCAAAGATAGAAGCTATAGTGGATTGGGAACGACCGAGGAATGTGGCAAAAATTCGCAGCTTTTTGGGACTTCCAGGATACTATAGAAAATTTGTGAAGGACTTCTCGAAGATAGTAGCGCCGTTGACGAGATTGATTAGGAGGAAAGTCAGGTTCAAGTGGAATGAAGAATGCGAGTTTGCTTTTCAATAATTGAAGAATCGATTGACTTCAGCTCCAGTGTTGATCATTCCTAGCAGTGATGAGCCGTATGAGGTTTATACGGATGCTTCAGGACGTGGACTTAGATGTGTGTTGATGCAACAGGGACACGTGATAGCGTATGGATCGAGACAGTTACGACCTCACGAGCAGAATTATCCCACTCATGATTTGGAACTCACAGCGGTGATTCATGCATTGAAGATTTGGAGATATTATCTGTTCGGGGCAACATTTTAGGTTTTCTCCGACCACAAGAGCTTGAAGTATCTATTCACTCAAAGGATTTAAATTTGAGGCAGCGGAGATGGATGGAATATGTGGAAGATTATGATTTTGCGTTGCAGTATCATCCTGGGAAAGCTAATGTTGTCGCGGATGTGCTTAGTTGGAAGTCTTCAGGAATGTTGGCATGTTTGGCTCTTGAGGATTGGAAAAGGGATGCGATAGTGAATGAGTTCGGTCTACAGTGTTGCGAGGATTACGATCGTATTTTGGTGTATCATATAGAGGTGAACCTAGCTCTTGTTCAGATGGTGAAGCAGAACCAGTGGCTAGACTAGCATCTTCAGGGAATCTAGACGCGAATTTGAAACAGGGAGCAGTTCGAAGAATGGAAGATACATGCAGATGGATCATTGTACTTCATGAAGCATTTGACGGTTCCAGCTATCGCAGAAGTGAAGAAAGCCGTAATGGACAAAGCTCATAGGTCTCAATTTGCTATTCATCCAAGGAGTACGAAGATGTATCGTGATTTAAAGAGACAATATTGGTGGAGAGGCATGAAGAAAGACGTTCGAGAATACGTGGCCAAATGCGCGATTTGTCTTCAGGTGAAAGCCGAGCATCAAAAGCCAGCATGTCAGCTTCAGCCACTTCCTATTCCAGGGTGGAAATGGGAACACGTGACGATGGATTTTCTTACTAGATTGTCGAGGACAGAGCAGCGGCACGATGCGATTTGGGTCGTGATCGACAGGTTAACGAAGTCAGCTCATTTCATCCCGTTCAGATCGACGTGTTCGAGGAGGATTCTTGGAGAATTGTATATGCAGAACATAGTACAATTGCATGGAGTTCCTTTGTCCATCATGTCAGATAGGGATACCAGTTTTAATGCTAGGTATTGGAGGAGTTTTCAAGAGTCTCTAGGTACAGATTTGAATTTCAGCACGGCATTTCATCCTCAGACCGACGGACAATCAGAGCGGGTTATTCAGATTCTCAAAGACATGTTACGTGCTTATGCATTGGACTTTGGCAAAAATTGGAAGAAGTTTTTGCATCTGGTGAAATTCGCATACAACAACAGTTATCAATCTAGTATTGGTATGGCACCGTTCGAGGCATTGCATGAGCGACCGTGTCGATCACCAGTATGTTGGGCCGAGCTAGAAGATAGGATTATTCTTGGGCCAAATGAGATTCATGATAGCAACGAGAAGATCGTCATGATTCGAGATTGATTAAGAGCAGCTCAGAGTCGACAAAAGAGCTATGCGGATAGAAGACGACGACCTTTGGAATTTGAGGTTGGCGATTTTGTACTCTTAAAGGTATCGCCTCACAAAGTTATTTCGCGATTCGGAGTAAAAGGGAAACTCACGTCAAGATATATTGGACCGTTCGAGATTACTCAACGTGTGGGTGTGGTTGCGTATCGACTCAACCTTCCCCCAGAACTTTCGCATGTTCATGATGTATTTCATGTATTGATGCTTCAGAAGTGTCCACCTGAGCAGGATAAGATCGTTTGGTTTCAGGATGTGCAGATTCAGGAAGACACGACATATGAAGAAGTGCCGATTCAGATCATCGATTGTAAAGTGATTAGTTTGCGTCGTCATGAGATCTCGTTAGTTAAAGTCGTGTGGCAGCATCACGGGGTTGATGAAGCCACCTGGGAATTAGAGTCGGGTATGCGGGAGTTGTATCCGCATTTATTTTATTTTTGAATCGATTTGTAAATTTCGAGGACGAAATTTCTTTTAGGGGTGGAGAGTTGTAACACCTCGAAGTTAATTAAATGATATTAAAATGATAAATGGTGGATTAGTATGCCATAATGAGCATTTTAAATTTAATTTGAATGTTTTGTGAAAATTTAGTAATCTTGCATTATTTTACTCTTTTAATGATTCTTTATTATTCTAAATTGTTTTTAATTGTTAATTTAATTTTTAATGAAACAATTTGATTTGAAAACAGTGTGTAGTTGCATACAGTCTTGTGCAACTAATTTTCTCCCTCTTTTTCTATTTATTTAACTCTTTCTCTCTCTCCTCTCATTTCTCACTTGCTCACTCTCTCTCCTCTCTCTCTATCTCTCTCGGTTTCTCTCTTTCTTTCCCAATCTCTCTCT
>CAMOHE010038182.1:0-10404 GCA_946598075.1 Artocarpus hirsutus | reverse complement strand
GTTTTAGTTTATTATGTTAGTATTATAATTTTTTTTATCATCATGTGGATTCTTTTATCATATGTATTTCATGTCAAATGGTGATTGAAAAGAGTTCATGATGTGGTTGTTTTAATTAATCTCCCATGAAACCCTAGATTAGAGATATCATATATTGTTATATTTTTGTTGTATAAATCTTTATGGGTGTATTTTATTATCAATTAGCATCATCTTAATTATGTGTTTACAATTTTAATTGAGGTTTTATTAGGTTATAGATTGGTATTGAAATTTTTTTGATGCCTTATGCCTACTTTTCATACAACCACCAAACAGCCAACGTGTTTCAATAATTTTCGATTCTGTATTGCTCTGTTTATATTTTTCTTATATTTGTCTCAAATACTAGACATGCTAATCTTTCGTTTGGCTCTTGAATCGCTTGAATCGGAGTTTTCTTTAAATAGTTATGATTCTTCGAAGTTGACCCTGAAAGCTATATAATTTACACGGACCTGAAATTTAGACTGACTTTTGAGTGCTTTTTCTTCATGAAAATTATTGTCAAAATATGCGTGTAATATATAAAATTCTTCATTTTTGAGTCTAGTTTTTAATGCCACTGGATTTAACTGATTTCGAGTTAAGATGAAATTATTATGAAATTTTAAGTGAATAAAGGTCATTCTGCCTACTTTTGAGAATTATGCCCTAGGTTCATAAATTGTGATTTGTGCTTCTTGATGTTATTACGTGATGAGATGTTGATATGTTGTTAATAGTATTATTAGTGACTTATGGTCAATATGAATGTTTGGCATGAACTCTTCAAAGAAGCGAGCACATCAAAGAACCAAGTCGTCGTGTCACCTGCTATAAAAGATTGAGTAAGTCTAGAGATCAGGTAAGTACATCTCTCACCTGCAATACGATTGTTCAAAATTAAAAAGATTGATGTTGATGATATGTTATGAAGATGTTTTATGATGAGGATTTTTAATAATGAGGAAATTGATGAAAAACGATAAAAGATGAATTTATTTTTACCTCATTTTTCTATTTGATGGAAACCTTTTTATGAAAACCTATATATATATATATATTATCTATATTATTTTAATGTTTTAAAAAGGCGTTGTACATTTGATGGATTGATGGTGATGATAGGGTTCGGTGAGCGGTCGCTTCATCTTTGTCACAGTTGGTTTGGGGGTTGTTACCTCACTTTTTCAGTGGCTAGCGCGCTATGACGATGACAGTACAACGCCAGGGCCCTACTATATGATATTTTGAAATGCTACTATATGATATTTTGAAGTATTACTATATATATTATTTAAAAAAGAAAATATATTTATTTAATGAAGAGCTTATTTTATTAAAACATTGTTATTTGATGAAAATGTTTTGTGAGAGTTAAGGTGTACTTACTAAGCATTATGCTTACTAGATGTTTCTCATATTGCAACTAGGAACAGGAGTTAGGTATAGGGATGGAGGAGCTCGGTGCGGGTGTGTGCGTAGTGGCAGAAACGGAATATCGGAGTAATGCATCCTGTGTTAATGATGACTTGACTTTTATTCAATTATTTACAATTCCGCATTAATTATTTTATGAGATTTTGCAAGTTCAAGATATTTTTTTTTATTAAGTTTAATATTTTTTATGATGTTGCAACTATATTTTTATTTTTAGATGAAGTTATTTGATTTGATTAAAAAGTCTCGTTTTTAAAATAAAAAAAAATTAAGCTATTTCATATTACTTTGATTATTCAAATTCTATAGAAATTTTATTTTATCATAAATAATAGATGTTATGAAACGGTAACTGTGACATCCCGTGAGGGGGCGTTACATATTAGCATGTAAAAAAATCTAAATAATATAAGTCTAATAAAATGTCTTATCATTTAACTTTAAATTTTCTACGTCTTTTTCCTATTCTTCTTTAGCACGAGCGACTATAGACACCAAGGATTGAGGTATGTTGACAGTGATTTTGAGGTTGGTTTGCCTCAATTGATTAATAGCTTTACGTTGCTTGCATACATTCATGTGAGCTAGTTTTGCACCTCCGTAGACAACTGGGTATGCTCGAACTATGAACCAAACGATGTGGAATTGGAATCCAACTCTCTCTAACTCAGTCGAGGTCCCACTTTGATTTGGTAACCCCAACACGTCCCCAGTATAATTGCAAGCATGGCAACCTCGTTAATGGTGGGGACTAAAGAGGCGGATGCAGTATGTGTCGCATGCGTTTGTCTCCGTAGATCTTTTGACCTATAATTAAAAATAAGGAAAAAATTATTAAGTAACAAATAAAATAGTTATAAAATAAAATTTTATCTAAAGAGATGACTATTATTTACTCTCCCTGACTCAGTTGAGGTCTTACTTCTGTTCGGTGACTCCTACATGTCCCCAGCACATTTACAAGTATGGCAACCTTGTTAATGATGAGGGCTAAAAAGGCAAATATAGTGTGCGTCGCCCATGTTTGTCTCTCCTAAATCATTTGGCCTATAATTAAAAGTGAGGAAAAGATTATCAATTAACAAATAAAATAGTTATAAAATAAGAATTTATCTAAAGAGATGACTATTATTTCCTTACAAGTGCAGCCTTAATGTTTCATTCGCTCAATCCTGACCCTGACAAAAATATTGAGCATGCTAATTATAGATCAAGGACTGCGCTAATGTGTCTCAGGTTTCATCTATGACGTTGAATTGATGTTAGAATTCAATTGTTTATTTTTTGTTTAAATGAGTATCCCATAAAAGTGTATAGAACATCTTACATTTCTATATCGATGCTACGAATAAGATGGTTGCCCTAACAGGTTAAACATGTTTAAAAAATATTGATGGGAAACAATTTTTCCTGCCAGTCTTCTCTACTCTTGACGGCTTTAGGCATAATACCTGGCCCATTTTTCTTATAGTGCCTGTTTAGATCGTTCTTCCATGCATGATATGTAACACTCTTCATTTTTCTTGTAACGATAAATGCATAATATTTAATGACGTTATGTAATTTTTATGAGATAATAGTATTAACCATTTATTTTGAGATTTATGACAAGTGACGGACACATGAAATTAATGTGCTCGGAATGCTCATGTCATCAATGATTGTAAATATAATAAATAATTACTGTTTTATTCTTACACTAAAGAAGGTGGGACTTCGGTAGTTCGGTAGTCTGATGGATTTCATCGGCATGCCGAATTGCTTAGCTTCGGCAAGCAGATCTTGAAAGTTTAGCAAGCTGAAAGATGTAGCCGAGCATCCAACAGAATACACATTTACTATGTGAATTGCAATATTATATGATATATTTTATGATGTTGCCGTGAATTGTATGCATGCTTTGATTATTTACACTTGGTGCACATGTATGTGTATTTCCACTAAGTAAGAATTACATGCACACTATAATATTATGACATATGCATTGCGTAGCTTACCTTAATACATGTTATAATTTAATGTACATGTGTGTGTAGTGTGAGTTGCCGTGCAAATGGTGAGTGTTGTGCAGCTTGTATCTTGAATATTATAGAGTAGAATATGATGATGGTGCGTTGAACAATTAAATGGTTGCATGGATGTTTTGTGCACCGGTTGTTGTGTGAAATTTTGGACGTGGACAACAAGCCTTCTTGTTGTTGTCGGATGTGTATTGAAAAAGTTGTGAATATTATATACTTTTCTTGGCAATTAAATATGATAAGATAATATGATGATGATGGGGGCTAAGTAGGATTGGTTATTGTTGTCGGATGTTCATTGACAAGGTAAAAGTGCACTGAGCACTTGAGAAAAATAATGATGCATTACACCATTATTGTTTGCCACTCCTCGTCTTTATTCACCCACTAGACTTGTTAATGCAGCACTTCCCATTTCTTTAAGCCATCTCACACGAAATACTTTATTCCTCACATCTCTCTAAAAGATTCCTTCAATTCATCTTCTTCCACATTTTCTTCTCCATTTCTTCTCTTCATTTCCCTGCTGCAAAGACCTGAAAAACATCAAGAAAATTTCATAGTCCTCTTAACCGAACTCAAAGAAAAAGAGAGAAACTCCATATTGAAGTAATCTTTAACTCATCTTCCATATTTTTCTCCATTTCTTCTCTTCATTAGTTCACTACAACCTAGAAAAGCATTAAGAAATCTCACGTTTCACCTAGCCAAACTCAAAGAAAGACAAGACAAGCTTCATCTTCAGGTAAGCATCATCCTACATGTAACTTGAAATTTTGTTATCCACTGCAATCCGACCTCTATAGCTTTGTCTACATATTTCTGTTACCAATGAAATTTTAGTATGATGTTCATGTATATGTTATGTGATGTTGATCCAAGTTTCACTTCATTTGGTTTGTCTATGCTATGATATTAAATGTTCATGCTCTGCACCTCATAGTCCATATGTTGCTTATTGGTAAAGTGTTGTATAAATGTGGTCCTTGTTCAAGGGGCAAACGTGTTTTGATTTTTATGAAATTTTTTTGGAACGTTCATCCATATATTAGGTTGTGAACTGGAAAGTTTTGTGGTAATATCATGTGTATTTTGTGAATTATTAAACTTTCTTCAAACTAGGTTTGTTTTTTTGGCTATGAACTTATAAGTTTTGAATAGCTTGCTTGTGCAACTTTTTATGGTGCTAAATGAATTTGTTTGGCCACAGAAATTTTTGTAGTATTGTATTTGCATGCATATAGATTGTCATAAAAATTTTGAGGTCAAAATAATTTTTGCGATATTTTTCTTAAATACTAGTTTGAAAGATGTTTACTGCCTATGTTTGTAAAATCAACTTTTACCACCAATTTCAAATGTGTATTTTAAATTACTCTGATTTTTGTTGAATCCAAATTTTTGATATGTTATAGTTTTATGTGTCAAATAATGTAATATTTTTCTTAAATTATTCTATGGTGTAGATAATTTATTATATAGACTATAATTGAGGTGGTTCGCTACCCAGCTATTGCTGGTAGATTTTATGCTATGCAATATTTGACTTGTTTTAATTATTAAATGGAATTTTCATGACCAACGAAAAATCATGGTGCTATGTTTATATGTTAGCTTTGTCCCTGCAAAGTTTCGTGCTTGGATTGTGTGTGAATTATTAGTTATTGAGCTATAAATTCATAAGAGTTAGGCAGATCTTTCCATTGGGCAGATTTGTTTAAATGTTTAGAGATAGATAAAATGTTATTGGATTAATATTTCTTAAGAAGGATGAATGAGCTATGTTATATGGTATTGTATGATGTCATGAAGATGAATGTTAATTCTTAAGAAGGATGAATGAGTTATGTTATATGGTATTATATAATGTCAAGAAGATGAATGTTAATTTATTATGTGTATGAATAATTGGCATGAATACTCCAAGAGGTGAGCACATCAAGACCGCGGCGGCGTCATCTAAAGTAAGGTTTTGTAAGCAAGCAAGTTAAGTAAGTACATTCTCAGCTGTAACATGATTGAGAATTATGTAAAGTTTAGAGAAATGTTATGTTTTACTATGTTATTAATGTTTACGCATTTCTCATGCAAAAGACCCCTTTTTACCATGATTATGAAGAATGTTCTTTATGGATGTTTACATCATTGTTTTATGATGCATCTGACGTTTTCAAATATATATATATATGTATCACATAATTAAGGCGTTGCACACTCAATGATGATGATGATGATGTTGATAATGATGTTCTCCCGTAAGGTGGACTTGTCATGTTTGATTTGGGATTAGCTACCCCTTTCCTCTCGTCTCTCGTGGCGGCGTGCCCTAATGATATTAATAGTACAATGCCAGGGCTCTAAAGAATAAAATAAATGTTTTTGATCTGGAAAAAGGAAAAAGGAAAGATATGTATTTGCAAAGCATGCCATATACACTATGATGACTATTTCAAATATGTAATGATTTATGCTATGGTTAAAGTTGTGGTAATGTTTTGTGAGAATACATAATGTACTTACTAAGCTTAACGCTTACATAAGTTAATCATGTTGCAGATAAAGGGTAAGCCTATAGCTATGGATGGAGGATGGACAGACAGACGTGTATGCAAGGATGGTGGTGTTGGATCACGGAATTATGACATGAAATAGAAAGTTAATATTGCTATGTTTAAATTTAATTCTGCATGTTATGAGATATTGTTATGGACTTTAGTTTGTAATAATTTATAGATTGTAATTTACCTTAATATTTTATATTTATTATGAACTAACTATTTCCATAAGTAGTCGATTAGCCGAATACCTTAGGTATTCCGTCGGGATAACCGAGAAGGAAAACAGTTTAAGGTAAGTAAGTATTGTTTTTATTTGAAAGATGCAATCCTGAGTAGTACTATAATTCATGCTTAGAAATAATTCAATTGTTTAATAAAATAATTCAAAATTTTAAATCCACATGTTCACATGGTAATGTTAAATAAAAAAATTACACAAAAAATCTTAGGATAATAATTAGATAATACTTACAAGTATAGGTCCTCTCATCAAATAAATAAGAGATAACGATGTAAGTAAACGATTCCTGTGACGTTTGTAAGGGGACGTTACATGATAGTACTTTAAAAGAAGCTCCTATTGTCATGTGGTCAAGGATCTTGTTTCTATCCGTCGACTAGATAGACCTCTAAGTGTTGCAGTGAGGGGCCACATAATCCCTCAAGTACACCCCAATGGCGCTTTCAAACCATGCACCGAACTCCCCAATAGCCTTCATCATGTCCTCCTTCCGGTCAAATTGTATAGGGCACTTTCTATTTATCACCACCCACTTTGTGATGTCTATTGCCCTAGACATTCTCTAACTCCAAAGACTCCAGGAAGCTGGTACTATATATTTAAGATTTACGAATTAAAGAAAATCAATAAGAATGTGAAAAAAAAAACACTTACGAATTAAAGAAAATCAATAAGAATGTGAAAAAAAAAACACGTAAATAATATTGAAATTCAAACTTGATTGACATTAGTAATTAATAACCATTTAATTAATTAATTACTATTACATTATTATTACTTTATAATTGTTAACTATTATTAATTTTAATTAATATTATTAATTTTTATTACTTAATTAATTATTACTTAATTAGTTAAAATTATAATTAAGATTCTTAATTACTTTATTTTCATTATTATATTATTAATTAATTGATTATTATTACTTAAATTAATTAGTACATAATTAAGATTATTAACTCCAATATATTATATCAAGATTATTAATTAAAATTAACATAACTTGTTTTTAATTCCAAACATAACAAAATAACATATTACACATAATAAGATATTCAATTAAACATATTAACAAAATCACATATTACAAATAATCAAAGTTAACAAATACAACAACATAACCTAATCACAAAATCTCATAAATCAGAACTCAAATTACGCAAATTACATAACTAAAATTAGAAAATCACATATTACATGTCACAAGATCATATAATCTCATAATCACAAAGCCACATAATCACAAAATCATATCACATAAACACATAATTATATAACATAATCATAAAATCTATCACATAATCTCATAATCTAATATTACACTTGATCATATTAAACCAAATAAATTTAAAGAAAAATCAAAATTCACATCTAATCACCACAAAACTGGGGTGACTAAAAACAAGGACATAGTGATGGTGGCAGAAGGTGACGACCACAGATGAAAGGACTGACAGCAGCGGTAGAACTGAGGGGAGATGGAAAGGGGTGAGGGAGGGAAAGAGAGAAAAAGAAAGGGGGTGGGGCTACGTGGGTCTGGTAGGAGTGGGGGCCAGTGGCGGCGGGTTTGGTCAACCTGAGGGCGGCGTGGAGGAGGCTAGCTTGGAGAAAAAGAAAAAGAGGGAGAAGGAAGGGCAGGTGGTTGGGGGGATGACAAAAGGGGGAGTGGGGGGCACAATGAGTGGCGACAACAAGGGGGACAACATGTGTGGTCAGAGTAGGGGTGAGGAATGACAAGGGTAGAGAGAAAAAATACGTTTAGAGAAAGAAAGAGGGGGAGATCTGGGGAAGAAGAAGGTCGGAGTGGACTTGATATATTCGAGACTCTTATCATCGCTAAAAGTCCCTGTTTTGTCACTATACAATAAAGAGATGACGACATTTCACCTACACATATTAAAATATTAGCAACAACTAAACTTTTAGAAGTCTTAAAAAAATTTACAAACTGCTCATTTTTATCGCTTAAAATTTTAGTGAAAATTAAATTTCAGGTTTTTAGCGACAACAAAGTCTTAGTGGGCAGCCAACTACTGCCATCGCTAAAAACAATAATAATCGCAAACTTACACTTTCTGATGCGAGCAGATGATGTTTCACGCTAGACTTTTAGAGACGACATAAAAGTCTAGTTTTGGTGTGACTTCCATGCCACTTGCCGCCATAATTTCTACAAGTCGTTACTAAAAGGGGGTCCCTACCAAATTTTTTTATTTTGTTATTATTTCCTATATGACTTTTAGCGACAATATGGTCAACCTTTATGTTGTCACTAATGTTTCGATTTCTTGTAAATGCTTGTCTTGGAGTTACTAGTTGTTGTCATAACTTGCATGTTGGCCATAACAAATACATTATCAACATCAAATTTAGGATCACGGGTACTGAATATTGCCAAAGATAAATTCGGACTACGGTACGGGACCATAGGCATCCTATTTCCCTTTAAAATAAGCCTGAACTATTCTTTGGACAAATAGTTTGAAATAACCTGTTACCAAGCTACCATACCCACAAGTCCTTTCTATAGCAAGCCTTAACGGTTTAAGCACTAGTATTGAAAATCGCTAAAGATAAACGCAAACAATGGTGCAGAAACACAAGCATCTAATTTCCTTTCGGAATCGGCTCTAATTGTTCTCTTAACAAATGGTGTGAAATACAATAAATCTACCACCCTTACTAGGCCTACAAGGCCTTTCTATAGTGAACCTTATTACAAGACCTTCTACGGGCATGGTCAGCTTTCTTAGGTCAATAGCTCAATAAGTTTCCTCAATTGTACAGACAAGAAAACCAAATCAAAACAGTTCAACATCGCAGGAATGCCATTTGATTTCTCTTTTGGTTCTTTAGTTTTGAGTTATGGTGTTGTTGCCGATATAGCAACACCTTTAGGAAAAAATGTTCTCTCAATCACCGATTTGCTTATCACGTAATCATAATAATATTGCTGTAACGCCCGCCTAATTTTATGTAACGGACTATACTATAATAAATGACGACGTTAAGTATTATGCATATGTTATGTGTTATGATATATGATAGATGGTGCTAACCATTTTATTCTAAGTGTTATGACAGGTGACGCTCACGTGGAATTGATGTGCTCAAATGTTCATGTCATTAATGTTATATGTTTAATCATATTTTTATCGATAATTTAATGTTATGAATGATTTTTGTATTTAAGGATGGATCGACAGGCAGGACCATTCAATTCGGCAAGCCGAAATGATTTCCTCTGAACGACAAGCTGATGGTATATCATCGGTAGGCCGGACATCAGTGATCGGCAGGCCGATGATAGAGATCGGCAGGCCGATGACAGCTGACAAACAGTCAGCAGAAATTTCACAAATTTGTGATAAGGTTAATTTGTGTAAAGGATGATTTAATTTGATTAAATAACATAATTATGGAATGATTTGTTTAATTTTGGTAATGAAGCAATTGATTTTTGATTTATTTGAATTAATGGATAAAGTTTTCCCATTTTACAAAGACGATATATGGCAACTCGAACCGTTTTTGGAAGTTTTGACTTTTTCTCTTTCAACTCTATCCATTTACAAGAATTTTGCTTGGCATTTAATCAAAAAATTTCTGATATGTATTAAGAGGATGAGTTTTTCCTTATTTTTGAATTTCATTTTTTAACCATAACAAAAAAAAAAAACTCTCTCTCTCTCTCTCTCTCGATTTCTCTCTCTTTCTCTCTCTTACTATCACATTTCTTTTCTTCTTCTTCCTCTCAAATTTCCCTGCAATCCTTGGTTAAAATATTAAAAAAAAATTTGGATTAATTCGAAGGAGCTTAAGGAAGAATTTGTTTTAAGGTCTGAGTTTATTTTTCAGCACTTCTGAAAAAAAATTTTCCTCTTCAAACCAACTGCTATATTTTCGTCTAGGAGTATCATCTTGCTTTGAAATTTTTATATGTTAATTATGCATGTGTTATGTGATACTCCTCCAAATTTCACGTTAATTCAAATTTTTTATAAAAAGTTATGAATTTTCTTCTCTCCACCACTCACAGTAAATTGTTGCTAATCAATTTTGTTGCACATATGTATGGTTGTTGTTTTTGTTGCAAATGGATGTTTTATTGCACAAAAATTGG
>CAMOHE010038181.1:0-26558 GCA_946598075.1 Artocarpus hirsutus | reverse complement strand
CTCCAAAGAAATTTTGATATTTTAACAAATAATAGTAGGGGAAAATTTTGAAAGGAAGAAGAAGAAAGAAACATGATAAGAAGAAAGATTGAGAGAGAGGGAGCACGAGAGAGAGAGAGAGAGAGCGTGAGAAAGAAATCGTGAGAGAGAGAGAAATGAAAGAAAATGTCTGAGAAAATTTTGAGGGTGGAAAAATTCACGTGAATGAGAAAAGAATGAGAGGGAATGTTTGTATTCTAATTTCAGAAATTCTTTTATGAAAATGAGGCAATTACATGTTCAAATGAAGGGAATTAAGGAAAATCATTTGATTACATTACAAAAGAAAGTCTTCTCTCCATATTAAATCAGAATTTTCTGATTAAATGGAAGGCAAAATTCGTGTGAACGGATGGAATAGAGAGAGAAAAGTCAAAACTTCCATGAATATTTCGAGTTACCATACTTTGCCTCTTTAAAAATGGGAAAACTTATCCATTAATTCAATTAATTCAAAAGTCAATTGTTTCTTTACCATAATTAAAGAAATCATTCTATAATTATGTTATTTATTCAGAATAAATCATCCTTATCATAAATTCCACCTTATCACAATTTTTGTGAAATTTCTGCTGACTGCTTGTCAGCTGTTATCGGCCTGCCGATCTCTGAAGTCTGGCCTACCGATGATATACCATCGGCTTGCTGTTCTAAGGAAATCATTTCTGCCTGCCGAACTAAATGGTCTGGCCTGCCGATCTGCCTTAACACTCAAAAATCATTCATAACATTAAATTATCAATAAAATATAATTAAACATATAACATTAATGACATGAACATTTGAGCACATCAATTCCACGTGAGCGTCACCTGTCACAACACTTAAAATAAAATGGTTAGCACCATTATATTATATATCATAACACTTATCATAAATATAACCTTTAATATCGTTATTTATCATAACATAATCCGTTACATAAAATTAGGTGGGCGTTACAGTCATGGTGTGCAAAATCATGTCAAAGGACAATTTAGTTGATACATTCACAAAGACACTTACTGGGAGAGTCTTTGAGAGGCATGTGGAAGCTATGGGGATGCGAGATTTGTCATATTTACTCACTTAGTGCAAGTGGGAGATTGTTAGACATGTATGCCCTAAGGAGTAAAAATATAATATGTTTTTGGAGACATTTTTATTAATAAAGAATTTATTTATCACTTATATTCCAAATCTTGTCCTCTTTACGTTCATATTTGTTGAATGTATGTTAAGCAAACAAAAGTCTGAGACTGTCAGTTTAAACTTTTAAGATTGGGCATATGATGGGCGGATTATGTAGAAGACACAATTTTTAAAGTGATGGTCTAAATCATAAGATTTGCAGTCGACGGAATAAAGTTGTGTACTTTATTCATGTAAAGATTGTTATGTTGTCTTTATCGCTATTGGGAGATGGTTTGTCTTGGCCATCAGAGGTGGACTCTATGAATAGAAATATTGGCACGTTGTTATAAGTGACGATGTGTTGGATCGGGATATAAAGTGAATTGATTTGGATTAATAATTCTGTCTTGGCAAATTGATTCACTTTTGACAATCATTTATATTATATCTTAATCTTGAGATAAATAGTGGGCCCATTGTCTTGACTTATGTCTTTTGATGTACCAAAAGGTGACACCCATATTTTAATAGTGGTATGCATGCTAGTACGTTAGAGGCATAACGCTTGATAACGTAGACCTATTATTCATAGATATAGAATCCATAGCTCCTATTTAGGAGTATGATATCCTCTTATATGTGTTATCCTTTAATTGAAAAACTGGAGCACTCAACCATTTGGATACATAGGTGTAACTGAATGGTATACCATCTTTGGATGGTAAGTTTTTTGATGTGGAGATAATGAAACGTAGTTTCAAAATAATCGGGAAGGTAAGATAGAACTTGTCCTTAAGCCGATTATGGATAATCCTATGGGGATATGATACACTATGATATATTATGGAGACTTAGCTATATGGGCTTTGTAATTATATATAGTTCGAGAGTGTAGCTCCAAGCTTTTAGTGGAGTAACGTTGGAGTTGATAATTATGAAATGTATATCTAGGATATTGGGTTTCATAATTATTGAGAGCTTGAACTATATAGGTCCATCAGGTCCTCTTTGATAGCTCACAAAAATCATGCAACGAAACGGCTTATTATTTCAATAATTAGTGACTTATGTCAGATTTATCAAATTGTTGAAAATTTGAAAGAATCAAATAATTCATGTCTATTTATCAGTTGAATTAATTCTATGACAAAATTAATTCAAGATAAACTTGTTGAATTATTGGGATCGGATAATTCTTATCTGTTTATCAATTGATTTAATTTTGAATAAATTAAATCAAGATAAACTTGTAGAATTTTCAAGAATTCATTTATTTTCCTAGAGATTATCTAGATAATTTTTTTTTATTAGATAACTTTTCTACTAGGTTATTTGAATTAAAACTGAGACTTTATCATATAGAATCTCAGGTGAAAAATAAAAGATTTGCTGAGATTTTTATTGACAGTTCTACATGCTGATCCTTAGGTTCGGCCTGCCGATGGGGCAAGTTTGGCATGCCGGTTAGACAGATTGGCATGCCAATCCTATGATAAAAAGATCACGTGTTTTCATGTGGATTTCATCAGATATTGATCCAAATTTGATTCTGATTCGAATTTTGAGACTTTATCTGATAAGAACTAACTCCTAGGCCCAACCTCTATAAAAAGGGAGTGAGTCTCACTATTATTTAGATTAATTGAGAGATTAAGAGTGAAACTCTGCTGGTGAGATTCTAAAACTCCTTGAGAGCTCTTGTTCACAAATCATGAACACTAGCTTTGGGTTCTCTCAATTGGTTGGAAGGAGAGTCACTTGGTGAAAGAGCTGCATGTGTGAGCCCACACTCACTCCGATCGTCGATAGAGAATAGCAAAGAAGGCTAGTTGGCTGAGGTCCTTCTAGAACATTACTTCTCTACACTAATTGAGGAAGCTTTTCGGCATTTACAAGGTTAGTAAGATCTGGTTAATTTATGTATATAGCGTGTCAAACTTATGTTTTGAAAATACTTTGATATAAAAATTTTAAAATTCTATTGCGTACTATTTTTCTTACAGCTTTTTTCTCGATAAATATTATATAACATTTTGTTTTTATATACATAAGCAACTCATATGTATGGATACATATGTAAACTTATTTGGAATGTTAAAGTACCCAAAAAACCATATATCTACAAAAATATACATGATGTTATGCATAAAAATATAAAAATATATTTGTTTTTCTACTTTTTTTCTATTTTAAAAATAATCTTTAATTATCCTCTTCTACTTTCCTAAGTGGATGTGGCCTGTCTCTCTCTACAATGAGTAAAGACTCTTTATGGAGTATCTTGAAAATGTACCCTACTAATCACCGTTAGAGAGAGGGTTTATTGACCCGAGGTAAATGAAAATGCATGACAAGAATTCATTCTTTTTTCTTACGTTAGAAGGTGTAAAATTTATCACAAAGGCTAAACCTTGATTGATAGGTAATAGCTTATGTCGCCCTGCCACAGATATCGAGATAAGAGTAGAATCCACTTTGGTCTATGGTTTGATTTTATTGAATCTAGAATCTCTTTCTACTGAGGGAAGTGTAGTGGCAAAGTTGTAATAAAAGTTAAAATAATGGTTTGTAATCATACTTTATTTTTATTGAAAAGTGTGATGACATGTGATAAGATTAGAAGTTGAAGCGACAAAAAAGTAAACTTAACATTTCTCTTATCTATAATTAAAATTCAAAATTGTCAAGAAAGACTTGACCTATTTCCACTCAAAATATAGACTAAATATAGATCACCTCATATCATAAGCCTAACACATGCAGTTAATTTTCCAAACAGACCTTCAATTAAGATATTAATAAGAAGTTTGGGAGAAGAGTTTCAATTTTAGAGTTTGAACAACAAGCTAGAGGAGGTGCCTTTTATTAGTCTCTAGTTATAAGACAGTTATACTTAACCGACCTTGACTCCACTCTAGCATGTTAAAACTTTATACTACTTACAATCTAAACTATAGAGTTCAAATTACTCTCCCAAACAACCTATAAAGCCTTAAACTAATCTTGACAGTGGCATAAGAAAACACATCCTAACCTTTATATCACCTGCGCAGTTCCCAAAACTTAAATGAGTATCATAATGTGATTTTAACTCATATAGAGGATCTCAAAAGTTTAGCCTCGCACTTGCGGTATTCTGTTTCGATAATCTTTTTCTTTTTTGACAGAACTGTTACAATAATATTACGTGTGCTACTAATTGATGCGTATCAAATTGCCACGGAGAGGTTTTTTTTTTTTTTTTTCCTTTTTTTTTTGAAGAGGACTATGGATAGAGTTTTTACAACTCGGATATATATATATTTTTTGGTTTTAAATGTATGAACCACTTACGAACACAAATATTAGTGATATTAATATTGCTTGCTTATCCTAAAATTGTGGAGCCTTTTTCTTTTCTTACACTTGAATCGAGCTAGAATATTTATTCCCTTTCCAAAATATTGAATTGCAAATGACATGTGCAAGTGTTCCATGCTTTTGAGATTTCTTTTTTTTTTTCCCTATTATTTTGTCCTTTCTTGTCTTTATCCTTTAGCTTAAATTTTTTATTTTAGGGCAACTTAAAATATTTCACTCAGAATTGATCTCAGAAGTCAATTTTAAACAAATCAAAACAGATTATGTCACAGCCCACCAATTATGTCATATATTCTTAATTGTTGAATGCATAGATAATAATGCCACAAAAATTATTAGAATTTCCCCAGTTAAGTGAGTAAAATTAAGTATAATTTTTTTTTGCCCAAAGCGTATTATATCAATCATAGCTATTAACTAATGTAAGACATTAATTACTTGAATTTCCCGAGTTAAATAATTAAAATTGAGTATAAATTTTTTGTCGTAAGCTTATTATATCAATCATCGTTATTAACTAATGAAAGTCATTAGTTGTTTTAAATTCAATACGATACAAAATAAAATTGAGTATAAATTTTTTTCGTCGTAAGCTTATTATATTAGTCATCGTTATTAACTAATGCAAGACAAATTCAATACGATACAAAATATAATCGATTCGAGACAATGTCTTAATCCATACATGTATGATGTATTAGATTTTGAGTTGTATATGTATTTTCTTCAAAAATCGGCTACAATCAGATTACTTATTTTGGAAAATTGACTTTTTAAAAATTAATAATAATAATAAGAATAATAAACAAGCCATGTGAATATAAAATTTCGTCTCAAACTTTTTTTTATTTATTTGAACGAAATATTTATTTACTTTCTAAATGACAAACCTTTCTTTAAAGGCATAATTTGATGACAGAGTTCGGAATAAAAGACAAACCAAACCCATAATTAATTGGCCTGAATTACTATATTTATATTTCTTGAATGAATGTTGGGCCAATTCCACCCAATTAATCAATACATGCCATGTGTCTCCTTGAAGACGTCGGTATGGTTGAAGGTTGAGGGGGAGCAACCCTATCCTTGTGGTATTACCATGCCCCGCTCAGAATGGACATACTACAACCCCACTCAAAGTAGCATGTCGACATCCAAATGAGTGCTCCCTCACCTATGAAGTGGTACATTATACGCCTTGACGCAAAGGATTCATAACCATTGAACCGTCATCGCACATTAAGGTAAGAGTATGTATGGTGTACGAACCCTGTGACCACAATACCTATAGCCTGACATGCAAGTCTACGGGAGGGGATGTCGAGAGACCACCCTGCTTGATGTCAAAAAGACGACTTGGAACCTTCAAGGTGCAACCCCACTGATCCTTGTAGGGAATCTAGGGTTTCGTGACCTAAGACTCTCAGAAATACTATCTCTCACCCCTTTCTTAAGGGCATTAAATTTCACTGTCATACTTCTCAAACACCTTGTTTACTAAAGCATTGAAACCCTCTCTCGAGGGCTAATCGACATACGTTAAGGTGGAGAAAGAAGAAGAATGGTGGAAATGACAAGTATGTTATGATAAATGCCCTTAAAGCATGTGACGTTTTGTATTGGACATATTCACAAATATATAAAATAAAATTTTTAAACACATTTGTGTGCATGTTTTTTTAATACTTTGCGCATATCATTAAAATTTTATAATTATCTGTGTGATCTTAAATATTGTATATAAGTATTACAAGATAATAACATTTAAGAATGACAATTGTTGTAAGTAATATATAATAATTAATTTTTCAATTAAGGTAGTGAGATCTTCAATTGAGCGCCACAAGTCTAGATCACTTCCATTGAGGATGGACCAGTTTTATCCAAACTGTTAATATAGTATGTCATTAAATAAATGCACTGTAATGAGATTATATAAGAACGGGACATGAGATGATATGAACAACAAATAATTTTTGTTAAATATAGCAAGTTTTAATCATATCAACCAATAGTCATATATAAGATGATCCTAATCCTTAGTTATTAGCATAATGGAATTATAACTTTTGATTTCCTTCATATAGATTTGAGAATCTAATCCTATCTATTGTATTTTGGAGGCATAATTAAGTAAGTAGTCGAGAATATTGATATTATAAAATAAAATCCATTCCTTCTCCAACAAGAAGTAGATAAATAATTCTCTTGATTATTGATTCGGGTCTTGAATAATATGAGTGCTCAATTTGTGATTGAGTTTATGAATTTATTTTTCATTAGAGAATCGATAGCACTCAAGGACAAAGAAGCAATTAGAGAGGTTGATAGATTTTACCTAGCTCTAATTATGAATTATTTATGGATGATTAATTTATATGCAAGGACTATATCAAATGGATGACTCTAAGATATGAGTAATTATATCTATAAATTCAAGTGTACAATTCCAAGTTTTTAGTGGAGTAACATTGCAATTGATAGAAAGAGTAATATATTAATTAATGTGTTTGGAAATCTAGTTAGAATTAATAAATTAGAACCAAAACACTATAGCACTTGGAACAAGGTTCCAAAACACACACTCAAGAGTTTAATTAATATATTTGTTTTATTGGAGCATGAAATTTTGAGTTTATTAGTCCCCTTGTATTCTTGTAAACACTGTTTGGATAAGTGGAATTGTTAGCTTAATTATTAGTTTAGAATTATGAAATTCTAATAAATTAAATGCACTCAAAACAAATTAATTATGAATTAATAAAGTTAAATAATAAGATTATTTAATAATAACTAAATAATAATTAATTTTAAAAGACACACATTCGATCTCATCCACTATATGTGGTGCACATAGGTACGTGGGAAAGTTTACTGTGCAGTCCAAGACTTATTCACCAAGTTTCCATGTCTAAAAATTTTTAATATGATGAATGTGATTTAATTCAAAATTGAAAATCTAAATTTGGAAACAAATTCGATTGAGTAATAAGCAGTATTCCTTCCTCTATTGACTAGTGATTGGCACCATAGGCATATAGAGATTCTCTATGTGTGCCGCCACATGAAGAAAGAGGAATGAAAACCTTATCTCTTTTATTTTATTAAATATGTGATATTTAAAATTAAAATAAAGCAAGCTTCCAAATTTAATTGTCCCTCATTCTCTATAATTAGAGGCATTTTCTATTCATTCTACACACAATTGAGAGTCTCGATGAGGCTGTGAAAATTCTGCCAAAATCCCAAGTGTTAGGCATGTAGATAGAGAAATAAAAAGTTCTTCCATTTCTAGTGTCGCTTTGCTCATACGTTAGGATTAGTGGGTGAAAAAAAAGAAAGCAAATGATCATTAGAAATCCTAATATCCTTCTACACCAATACATTTGTTCGATAGGTGCAGAGGACTAGGCGCAAAAGATGTAGTTTCACTTTTAGAACGTTTGCCATTATAAGAATTTTGATCTTCTCTCTTCTTTGTGGCAAGGAAATTGTATATATTTTTATTAAGCATAGATGATTACTCTACAGCATAGTTTTACAAAATTTTTATAAAATTTTTGTTATATATGTTCCTTTACATTTTTTTTTACCTAAAATTGCTTTAGAAAACCAACAGAATACATATTGGTGTTAGGACAACTACTCCAGTAATGAATTTAAATACAATTTTTCTTTTGTACTTCTGATTTTTATGGTGTTCCTATAAATTTGCGATATCAGTATATGAGATCATATAAGTAAATTTTATGGGAGAGAAAGGATATTAAAAAGTTTATGGAGTATGTATATCCTTATATGTAACCAAGAAAATTCATATTCACTTCAATAAGTGAAATAGACCTCGCCAATTTAATTTATCTCACACACTGTGTCTTAGTACGTGTTAGAAAATGGTTTAATAAACCATTGTGAGGAGCCATTTTCATACCCAAATTAGAGTAGGACCCACTTGGAATGTGATGGGTCTTTTGGATTTGCATTCTCCATCGTGAAGAGTTCAAAATTATATATATTCATGTACTCAAGATGGTTATCAGGTGAATGAGAAATTGATGATTAAAATATGCCTATTGGAATTGGTTTTTATTGGAAATAATGCTAAAAATTGGAAGTCACACATTGCTTAGACGACTTGCCTTGGTGGAGTTTAAATAAGTTTGCACTTTTGCTCTTAGGTAAGAACATATACCTAAGAGACTCTTCAATGTGCAAAGGGATACAAATCCTTGGCCTAATGGGTTAGGGTCTAATGTTTTTTGTCTCTACACGGTGTGGGCAATGCGAACGTTGCTCTGTCAAACTTGCCCTTGCACTTGCTTTGTTTTGCAATTAAATCCTCATTATTTTCAGCTTTGTAATAACCCCCCACAACAACCTATATAAGGAGGCTATCCTTACAATATTCCCACACAACAATTTAGGATTCATTGTCCTCTCTCTTAGTGATTGATTGAGGGCATGGTTGTAACTTCGCTTGATCATCGTTGTATCCTTAGAAGTTGATGCTTAATGTGATTTTAAGCACCAGTTGAAAGAACAAATCTATTTTAAGAAAAGCGTGTGATACACATGTCTTGATGTCCAATTTCTGTGTTTGATTCAGTTTAAAATTGATGGTTTTGTTGTACTTGTTTCTTCTTTTTTTTTCTTGGTAATATTTTGTTAATATTAACTTATTTATTTCTCTTTATTTTATGCAATATTGCAAATAGTACATACATACAAAAACTGCACAAAATAATTATTTTGTGCAGTTCGGTTCAAAGGCTTAAGAAACTAATCTCTCTGATTTTTCAGGTTTTGCCATTAACATTTAACCACAATACCAATATATGTTAACCTCTATTCAAGGGGAGTAGAGCATTTTTTAACTTTTTTTCTTTATTTGTCTATAAGAAACTATATATAGATCTGTTGAGCGAGGGGACCTCATGAATATGTTTGAGCATATCAATAAGATCTGTTGACTAGAGAAGGTTACCATCACCTTCACAAAGGAAGAAATAGATAGGCTCATTCATCTACATAACAATGCTCTAGTGTGTGAGCTGCAGATAGCCAACAACATAATTTGATGGGTGTTGATTGACAACGGTAGCTCGGTCGATATCCTATTCAAGCAAGCATTTAACAAGCTCAAAATCAACAATGTTGTATTGATCCTGGTCTGGACACCGGTATGTGGCTTCTCAAGGGAATATGTTCAAGCTATTGGCATGATCTACCTGCCAATTATATTCAATGAAGGCAATGCTTAAGTAACACATATCGTGGAATTCCTTGTCATTGATAAGCCTTCAAAACATAATATCATCATCGGGCAACCAACTCTCAATGCTCTTAAGGCCATAGTCTCAACCTACCACCTAGCAATAAAATTCTTAATTGAGAATGGGGTTAAGGTGATAAGGTCGAGACAGAAGGATTCCCGATAATGTTACGTCAAGGCCGTCAAAGAAACAGTGGCTCAGTAGCTGAGCGACTCAGCCATTTTTAAAGTGGATGAGATAGAATTCCCTACTGAGCATGAGCTAAAAATGTTATCTGACCTTGACCCATAGCTGCTCAAGGAGGAGGTGTAGGCCACTCCTACAAAAGATTTGCTGCCATTTCACCTAGACCCTGAATATCTTGACTGAATGGTCCTGCTTAGCTCTTAGCTAAAGCTCAAGGTCTAGGCAAACTTGGCAAAATTCTAAACAAAATATCAGGACATGTTTGCCTAGTCCCATGAAGACATGCTTGGGATTGACTCGAACATTATCAACTATTGTCAAAACGTCAATCTCGTGCACAAGTTGGTCATCCAAAAAAGAAGAGCATTTAACTAGAGAGGTTTGCCACTATCAATGAGGAAATTCAAAAGCCCCTAAAGGCTAGATTTGTCAAAGATATTACATACCCAAAGTGACTGGCGAACATAATCTTGGTCAAAAAGGCCAATGGAAAACGACAAGTTTGTATCAATTTTATCGACCTAAACAAAGTCTACCCAAAGGACTGCATCCTATTGCCCCTGATTGACCAGTTAGTAGATGCAACCACCGGGCACGGCCGCTGAGCTTTATAGATGCTTATTCCAACTACAATCAGATCAGGATGGCTAAGGAGGATCAAATGAAGACTGCATTCACCACAAAACAAGGGCTTATTTTGCTACATGGTCATGCCATTTGGATTGAAGAATGTCGGGGGCTACTTACAAAATCCTAATGAACAAGATATATGCTTAGCAAATCAGGAAGACTATCAAAGTGTTTGTCGATGACATGCTTATCAAGTCAGTTCAAGTAGCCAATCACATTGCTGATCTCTAAGACAGCTTTGACATACTCCAAGAATTCAAGATGAAAGTCAATTTGGCCAAATGCATGTTTGGAGTAGAGTCTGACAAGTTCCTTGGATTCATGGTCAACCATCACGGCATTAAAGTCAATCTAGCGAAGGCCTAAGCTGTGGTAAGCATGCACTTTCTTCGAACTCAAGGAAGTCCAAAAGCTGATCTGCATGGTTGCAGCTTTGTCCAGATTCATCTCCTAGTCTACCGACAAGTGCCAGCCTTTTTTTCAAGTGCTCAAGAGGAGATTTAAATGGAGTAGGGAGTATGAGGAAGCACTTTAGAACCACAAAAAATACTTGGATGCACCCTCGCTCCTATCCAAACCTTTATTAGGAGAGATACTCTATGCCTACCTAGTAGTATCTATGAAAGCAATCAATTCTATTGAAGAAGAGAATGTCTAGAAACCAGTCTATTACATTAGCAAAGCATTCCAAGAGCCTAGGGAAGATACCCTTCGTCAGAGAAACTAACCCTTGCGCTTATCACCTTTGCTTGAAAGCTCCAACCATACTTTCAAGGGCACACGATTTGGGTCTTGACCAGGTATCCCTTCCGCCAGATCATCTGAGATCCAGAAATCTCTAGTAGGATGGCCTAGTGGTCTATAGAGGTTAGAGAATTTGATATACATTTGGTGTCCTAGATGGCCATAAAAGCACAAGCTTTGGCCAACATTATAGTAGAGTTCACAGATGTTGGATAGGCCACCCCCTTGGCCAATAAGGCACCTATTGAAGACTTCAACCTAGCCAATAGTAGCACAATGGAGCTAAACCTGAATAGAAGCTATTCATTGAAAGACCTTCAAGCATGAATGGGTTGCATGCCTGTCCAATCCTTATTAGTCTAGAAGGTTACAAGGCGAGCTATGCACTTTTTTTTATTTTACGACTTTGAACAACGAAGCCGAGTACAAATCCTTGATAGCCAATCTCAAAATTGCGTGAGACCTTGGATAGAATGTATCCGCATTCATAGTGATTTGATGCTTGTTGTCCAAGAGGTGACCAATAGTTTCTAGGCTCAGAACAAATCTATGGCCATTTATCTAAGTGAAGTCAAGGCCCTACTAGGACAATTCAAGAGTTACTCCTACGTTCAGATCCCAAGGGCAGAGAATGCAAAGGGTAACACATTTGCTCGACTAGCCTTGGGCTTAGAAGACAGCAATTTAACCTCAGTTCTAATCAAGAGGTTAGCCGAGTCGAGCATCAAAAGAGAAGTAGTGAGTATAACTGATGACTAGACAAGAACCTAAATGGACCCGATCATTTGATACCAAACCATAGTTGAACTACTTGGCAATCGAGAGGAAGCTTGGTGCATTTGCAATAGCTTAGCCCAATATTTGATGATCGAGGGAGAACTCTATAGATACGGCTACACCATGCCTTATCAGAGGTGCGTCTGACCTAAAAAAGCTTGGTACCTCATGGAAGAAATACACGATGGGTTGTGTGGCAACATGCAGGGGACGTTCCTTATCACTTAAGTGTCTCTACAGGCCTACTACTAGTCAACTATGGACCAAGACTACAAGGAGTATGCATGCAAGTGTCTCAAATACTAACAGTTTGCCAGGGCAATTGAAAGCCATATTGAGGCACTCAACTCTATAGTATCTGCCTGGCCATTCGCCAAATGGGCCATTGATCTAATCAGTCCTCTTCCCATGGCCTGATCACAATTTAAATACAGTATAGTGGCCATTGATTACCTCATTAAGTGGGTACAAGTCGAGCCCTACACTGAAATGACTAAAGCTAAATGCACTAACTTTATTTAGAAGAACATAATCTACCAGTATGGCATCCTACACGCCATAGTCACTGACAACACCAAGCAATTTGAAGCAGCTAGCCTCCTCAAAATGTACAAGTAGCTTAGCATCAAAAAAGTGCTCTCCTTATCAGGCTACCCTTAGAGCAATGAGCAAGTTGAGGCCGTCAACAAGACCATCAAGGACAATCTCAAGAAAAAACTAGAAGGCCTTAAGGGTGCTGGATCGATGAGCTCTCAAAAGTGCTCTGGGCTTGTTGCACCACTACATGGACGGCCACAAGAGAGACTCCTTTCTCCTTGGTTAATGGGGCTAAGGCTGTAATTCCAACAAAAGTCAGATTACCAAGATTAAAAGTTGAACACTACTATGAACAACATGGCGTCTAGCTGAAGATGTCTAAGCTTAACCTACTAGAAGAAAAAAGGAACGCCACCTTCATTCATATTGCAGCTCGAAATCAAGTTGTTGCTTGGTACTACAAGAAGCAGGTGCAACCGAGGAGCTTCAAAATTAGTGCCCTAGTTTTGAAGAAGGTGACCATTCAATAGCCTGGGCTAGGTTCCTTTAGACCTAAATGGGACGGCCTATTTAGAGTGGTCGGTATTATCCGACTAGACATGTACATGATTTCTAACATGGAAAGAAATGTGCTTGCCCATCCATGGAATGCCGAGAACCTAAAGAAGTTCTACTGTTGATAGAAGCCAAAAAACCTTTTTTGACCTTTGGCCCTAGCATTCTTTTTGTAACTGTAAAGATCTATCAAACAAAGCTGAAAAATGTACAAAATATACATCAATGAAAATACAAATGCAAGGAATTCCTCTGAGGAATTCAAACCTTAGAAAAGTCCACAACTCCTAACAAAGGGGGGCCGTTCAACTCCTAACTAGGGGGCTAGTCCGCACACACCCGACCACAAATGGACTTACAGCAGTCCACTAGCCTAATTGTACCGCGGATTGCTCGACTAATGGTCGCACGAAGCATTGGTGATGACCCAGGGACCATACCTCCTGACCATAAATAGATGCATAAGTCCTAAGAGACTCAACATGTCTTGAGATAATAGGGTATTATGGATGCACCGTCATAGCCTTGCCCGAGCTAGACAAGCTCTTACTTAGCCTAAAAAATATATATATAAAATAAAGTGCATAATAAAATGTAGATTTGAGTAACTCTCAGTTTGGAAAAATTCACAATGTTATTAAAATGTTTAAGGGAGGTACAGGTAACCAGGCACCTCCTAAACCCAGGCATAAAAAAAAAAAAAACCAAACCAAAAAAGAGAAAAGTAGAGAAAAAAGGATTGGGGCTCTGTTAGGGCTGGGCATAGGTGTCTTCAGCATCCAAGTGGACGACCTGCTCATTACCCTCCTACTCAACCAACACAGGAGTTTCCTTATTCCTCACCTCGTCCTCCCCCACCTTAGGGTCGACAACCAATGACCAATCCACGGATGCGGCCTCAAGATGCTTCTCCCGTAGGTGCTCTTGTAAGTCCTTCAACCCGAGATTGATCGATGAACTCGTCAAACTACTTCAATTCCTTAACCACCTAGATCAGTCTCTCGGACAACTCCTTCTACAAAAATCGATCATACTCCTCCTTTGTTGCCCAAGTTTTTTCTTGTTCCATGAAGAGGTCGTTCTAGGCTTGTTAAGCCTTTTTTTGAGCCTTTTGAGCGTCCTCCTAAGCCTGATCTCCATCAACTTCTAAGTCAGCCTTAACTTGAGCAAGCTCGGTGGTGCTTTCCTGGAGCTTCTTCTCGACCTCCTTCCTCAACTCGGTAGCCTTCTCGTCTTTCTCCCACTCAATGTTCTCTTGGTGCTTAGCTCTAAGGTTGGTGAGCTTTAGGGTCGCACTAGCCTACAAGATGATGGAGTTAGTGGAAGAAAAGAAACAAGTCATGAAAGCTCAAAATCCTAAACCAAACTCACCTAGATGATCAGCCGGAAGGCCATGTTGTAGCAGTCCTAGTAGGATTGATTCTGAGTGGAGAAAAAGTAGTCCTCGTCAAGCTTGACTTCCCTGAGGAATTCAACCATGTATGGGCGGATCAGACAACAACTTCTTATTGGCTCGATCGGAGGAGAAACGACTGTAGGAGGTGGAGGTAGAGTTGCATCACCTTGGCTTGTTAAGGCTGGCGGCATAGACAGGATGCTTAGAGGGATGACTATTGTGGGCTACTTGGCCCTCTTCTTCTTTGACCTAGCAGCTTCTTTCCCTTTGCTCCTATGGTGGATGTCCTCTATCTACCTTTGTGCCTCTTGCTTGGAAAGCTTCCGATATGACATATCTATAAAATAGGGAAAAAATGCAAGTGAAGTTGAGGTCAGTAAAAAAAAGAAAAGAAAATCCTCAGGTCAAACCTCTGATTTGGAGTGGCCTGGTGGTAAAGTAAATAATCATGTCCTCGAGCTCTTCATCGGCTACAAGTGGCCCCAGACCGAGGGAACCACTAAATAAGTCCTCGAAACTAGATGGTGATGGCTCTTCCACCAGCTGCTTGGCTCAGTAAGTGCTTGTCCTTGGGATGTCGGCAATGCTTCTCCCTACAATTGTCACTTGCTTGGTCGGACGAGCATGAAGAACGTCATCTCAATAGGGATTGGTTAAGTTGGAACCCCTAAACTAGCCATAATTGGCTAGGCTGGACTTTCGTAACAAAAAGGCCTACTACTGGATAGCCTCAGGCTTAGTGTATAGATCTTCAATGGCCGCGGTCTACTTGGGGCCCATGGCCTCTTCGATCACATGTACTCTCACTCAAACCTACTAAGCACTACTTCACCTGCCCAAGATAGCCAGTTCTTCCTGACATAGAACCACTTGAACTTCCATAGCTTGTCCAAGTCAGGGTTATTGAAGATGAAGTCTTTCTTAAACCTAGTAAAGTAGTGCCACTTAGCCTATCGAGGAAGCCTCTCCATCTTAAACGCCTGCTTGAAGGACTCCCACGGCATCTTGGTTGCAAAGAATTACTCTCACTAGATGTACATGCCAATCGTGGACTTGTAACAGTTTAGATTAAGTTGAATAGGGCACACATTCAGTTTAGATTTAGTGCTTGGCATAGGAATGGGTGAAATAGGCAACAAAGCCCTGCTCAAAAAAACTCTACGTATAGCGTAAGGTACCCCTTTGGTGGATCCATGAGGCAGTCTTTGTCTCTGGGCAAAACCAAGATGACATCATCATGAATCTAATATTCTTGACATAAAGCTTTAAGCCAACTTGGTGTCATTCCATATGTTTACCCCACCACGGACGTCTGGCCGAGCCGGTGTACCTTAAAAGCCATGATGCCTTGGACCCTGGTTGCAACAATGGGCTGCTCTTCTTCTTCCTCCTTCTCCTTGGCTTTGCCTTCTTGGACTTATTGTCTCTCCTTGCCAATGGTTGCATCAATGGTCACTTCTCCCATTATAAGAGCCCTTGTCACAGCACCTCAGCCAAAAAAGCTCGGCGTGTTGGTGGCAGCCACTAGGCAAACATGCTTCAGTGCGATGACCCAAGATGTGCCCATGGTGGCTACCCTGATGTTAGGGTCCTCCCCCCTGCATAGTCTAATGGGACGTCTACCCTCAACCATATCCAAAAATTCCCTCTTGGGTACTGTCCCTTGACGTAAGCTGAGGATTCCGACAAGCTAAGCCACTCTTCTAGCTCGTTTGCCATCTCCATAACATCTACTTCCTCAAATGTGGCCCAGTCAATCCCAATGCTTTCATCTGACCAGGATATGTTCACGGAATCATTTTAAGAGTCACTTAAGTCACTCATAATTGTGTTTGTGTTCCAAAATTACCTGCTCAAGATAAAGTAGCTCCGGTCTATGGAAGAAACTCCTTAGAATCACTAGTTTCTTGCTCGATAATTAATCTCAAAAAGTTAGAATTTCAAATGCAAATTTCCATAAAAGGCAAGAAACGACTCATATTTATAGTCCAAACTTGGGTGTGGAATTCAAAGAGGCGTAATAATCATGCTCGTCAGGGAAATAACCAATCATGTGTGAACATGTGTCCCTCCGAGCTTGACCACCTATCCCCACAAATTTTAGTGCCCCGAGGGCAAATCTGAAGACCAACTTTAGCTGACCACCCCTTCCAACATAGTACACCTAATCGAGCACCAATTAGGTGCACCAGGGGGTGTGCTCGGCGTAATTCTTGAGGACTACCCTCGTGGATGTCCGGCCACCATGCTTGATAAATAGCTACTTTTGACCAATGCAAAGCTCCATCATTTCTCTCCGAGGTGCTCTGGGTGCCTTCCTCGGCTGCCACACAAAGTCCCAACTCCTCAGGATATTTAAAGTGCTTGGCTCGAATTGACAAAGCTTGCATTCAAACAACAGCTCACCATTGAAGGTCAACACATGGCCTCATTCCAACCCTCAGATGGAGAGCAGATCCCCCTCAAGGATCATGACATTGGTCACCTACAACCTGACATGGATTGATGGGATACATGGGTTGCGGGTCAAACATACCTAACATCCGATTTAAGTGGAAGCCTATAAATTGAGTGCATTTATTGCACCTAAAGGTAACATGCTCTTTCCCACCTAACTTTGCTCTCAAACTCGGCCGAACAGGTGCCTGACTTGAGTATTAGAGAGCCTTTATCCGACACCACACCGGTATCCTCTTGAACTCCAAAGCATCCCTCTTCTTGTGTAGGCTCACCTCGGGAATTTGAGACAAGCAGGAAAAACCATCCGACCACCATACACAACAGTATGTGGTGTTGATCACCAACAATTTGACGCTGACCATCTACACATATACTTGAATTTATAAATTAGGTCTGCAATTACTAAGTTGAATTCTTTTAAGAGTTTCTGTGGGATATTTCAATGATCTCTAAAATGCAATAAATAAAGTCTTTTTTATAATCAAAGGGGAAAATATATTCTATAGTTTTAGTGTTTCCATAATAAAAATTTAATTTTATAAGTTTACTTTCCTTCTTACAAAATGAGCTCCTTATGTATTTAGTTTTTTTTTTTTTTTGAAATGTATGTGTATCTTGGTTTAGATGCAAAAACCAAATAAGCTAGAAAGGTTGCCATGGTGGTTTTGTTTTGTCTTTTCCTGTGAAAATTAATCTCCCACAACTGTAAATGTGGGCTCTTAATTGATCTCTCGTTTGGAAGCAATTAATAATTTAAGTTGTGGATTAATTGTGTGCAACCAGCCTTTTGCTGGAATGCTACTTGTTGAGTTAGATACACATTAAGTTATAGAGATTTTAACTTGCAAGGTTCAAAGTTAAATTTATGTGTAATTTACAATCTTTTGCTTGCAAAGCTACTAATTAAGAACTTTAACTCTAGATGTGCCCGCAATGTTAGGGTATATTAGTGATTAAGTTCAAATCTTCTACATCGTTTTCTTTTAAGACAAAATGAAAATTTCCTTTCAATGGTTCAATGCGAAAGAAAAAAAAAAGGAAAAAGAAAAGTCCCCTAAAAATTGAAGTAAAAGAAAAGCAAACATGCTTTACATTCTATCCCAAGCCTACGGTCGCTAGCACAAAAATAAAATTTTTGTTCAAGACAATATCTACCCTCCAATAATTATGGAATTGGATTCTTATAACGACCACTTGGAATTTGGGCTTACAAGTCTCTTTTTCCCTCGAAAAGTTTGGTTGGTAGTGAACTCAAAATCTAAAATGCTGTGGTCTTGCGCACTTTTCAAACACGATAAGTTTTAATAATTGATGAATGAAATAGAAAAAAAAAAAAGATGAGATAGATTTTGGGTCCTTGAAAAAAAGGTTATTTAGTTCACGAACTTACTTATAACTAAAATATTTTAATATGTGAGAGGTTATTTAGTTCACGAACTTACTTATAATTAAAATATTTTAATATGTGAGAGATTTACATTGTAGTATTTTTTATTTTACATTATAGTATATAGAGATTTACACAATAATAGTTAGCACTAATAAGTTAAGAACTAAAATACTGTAGTATGTAAAAGCTTTATATTTTAGCATATTTTTGTTTTATATTGTAACATATGGCGCTTTCTACTGTAAAAGTTGGAACTAAATTGGTACACACGTTGTTTTCATGATCTAGGTCATTATTTGGTTCGCTTGAGTCATGCCCCCACGTGGAAAGGGCCTGATAATTAAGCAGATCAAACCTTGATGTGCATATTTATATTCCAACAGTATGTACCATGAAAAAGGTGTGCTTTTGGATATTTTAGTCTGAAAAATTGAAGTTTAGAGCTTTTATTTGATTTTTTTAAAGTGAAAAATTTGCTCTAATGTTCTCTGAATACTGGTGACCTGAGAACATACTCTCCAAACGTGTGCAAACCCTCTCATCCAACATAGCATATCACACATAAAAAAGAGGAAAATGACTATAACATAATGTTGTTGGAAGGTTATTAGTTTTAGCAAGATATGGTATAATAATTGATAATTGATATGGTTTAAGCTTGTTTATAGGTATGAACTGAAAAGTTGAATAGAAATTTAAATTTTTTATAAGAGAGAATTGTAACACCTGTTATTTTTAATAAGTATAATTATGTCTAATTTAATTATTAGTGTGCCAAATTAATTTTATAAAATTTTGTTGGTTCAAAAATTTATCTCATACTATTTATTTTGCATATTTTAAACTTTTTAAAAATTCTTCGACACCAATTTTCCAAATTTACTAAAATGCCCTTAGAATTTTCATTTAATTTCAAGAATGCCATTTGGCATTACATGCCTTAAAGTCTTTGATGGAGACCATTCTCACCAGCTCTCCTATTTCTTGTCCTTTCTTGTTTTTCTTTTTCTTCTTCTTCTCCTTACGCTTATTTTTTTCTCCCACATTTTCTCTCTTTCTCACTTTCTATCTTCTCTTTGTTTGCTCCAAAATCAAAGATCAGATACCCAACTTCAAGGCAATCAAGAGAAAGACCAGAAATTCCTTTCCTTTTCGTCTTCCATAATCATAAAACAGAGGAGAATCAAGATTGTTTGAAAAATAGTACGTAGTGAAATTTTAAAATTTTTATACTAGAGTATTTTCCAAAACACAAGTTTGACACGCTATATGTATAAATTAACCACATCTTACTAATTTTGTTTGCCAAAAAGCTTCCACAATCGATGAAAAGAAAGGATGTTGTAGAAGGACCTAAACCAACTGGCCTTCTTTGCTATTCTCTATCCACGATCCATGTGTGTGTGGGCACATTCACATAGCTCTTTCATCAGGCGACTCTCTTTCCAACCAATTGAGAAAACCCAAAGCTATAGTTTATGATGTGTGAACAATAGCTTACAGGGAGTTTCAGAGTCTCACCATCAAAGTCTCACTCTTAATCTCTCAATTAATCTAAATAACAATGAGTCTCACTCCTTTATTAATAGAGGTTGGGCCCAGGGGTCAGACCTTATCAAATAAGGCCTTAAAAATTTGAATCATGATCAATATCTGATAAAATTAGTGTGAAAATACATGATCTATTTATCGCTCGGTTGGCAAGCCAAACTGGTAGATCAGCCTACTGAACTTACACCATCGGCAAGCTAAACTTACGATTTTTGATCCTTATGAATCTTTATTTCCCACCGGAGATTCTTGGGATAAAGCCTTAGTTTTAATTCATATAATCTAATAGAGAAGTTATCAAATTAAAATAGTCATATCTAGATAATCTCTAGAAAAATAAATATTCCTGATAATTCAACAAGTTTATCTTGAATTAATTTATTCAAAATTAATCCAACAGATAAATTGACATGAATTATATAATCCTGATAATTCAACAAATTTATCTTGAATTAATTTTTACAAAATTAATTCAACCGATAAACAGACATGAATAATCTGTTCCTATTGACTTTTTAGCTAATTTGATATTTAACACAAGTCACCAATGATGGGAAAAGCACACTGTATCGTTATAGGATTTTTATGAGCTAGCACAAGGGACTTGATAGACCTATATAGTTCAAGCTCCCAATAATTTTGAAACCCAATATCCTAGATATACATTCCATAATTATCAACTCTAATGCTATACCACTAAAAGCTTAAAGCTACACTCTCAAACTATATAGAATTACGAAACCTGTATAGCTAAGTCTACATGACATATCATAATGTATCGTATCCCTATAGGGTTATCCATAATTAGCCTAAGGATAAATTCTGTCTTACCTTCCTAATTTTTTTTATCTTACATTCTATTATCTCACCATCAGAAAACTCACCATCCAAAGATAGTATATACCATTCGATTACACCTATGTATCCAAATGGTTAAGCATTCTAGTTTTTCAATTACAGGATAACGCATATAAGTGGATATCAACTACTTTTAAAGAGGAGCTATAGATTCCATATCTATGAATAACAATTTTGCGCTATCAAGAGTCATGCTTCTAACGCACCGGCATGCATACCAACATAAAATATGGATGTCATCTTTTAGTATATCAAAAGACATAAGTGAAGACAATGGGCCCATTATTTATCTTAGGATTAAGATACAACACATATAATTGTCTAAAGTGAATTGATTTTCTAAGACAGGATTATTAATCCAAATTAATTCACTTTATGTCCTGATCCAATGCATCGTCACCCATGACAATGCGCTAATGTTTCTCTTTGTGGAGTCCTTAGATGGCCAAAATAAACCATCTCCCATTAGGGATATAGACAACATAACAATCTTTGGATGAATAAAGCACACAACTTTATTCTCTCAATTGCAGATCTTATGATTTAAACTATCACCTTAAGAATCGTGTCTTTCGCATAATCTGTCCATCATATTCTCAATTCTCAAAGGTTTAGACCGATAGTCTCAAACTTTTATTTACTTATCATACATTCAACAAATATAAATATAAAGAGGACAAGATTTGGTATATAAATAATAAGTAAATTATTTATTTATAAAAATGTCTCCAAAAACATATTACATTTTTACTTCTTAGGGCATACATGTCTAACAGTCTCCCACTTGCACTAAGTAAGTAAATATGAAAAATCTTACATCTCTATAGCTTCCACATGCCTCTCAAAGACTCTCCTAGTAAGTGTCTTTGTAAATGAATCAGCTAAATTGTCCTTTAACGTGATTTTTCATGCAACGACATGCCTGTCTTCTATGTAGTCCTTTATCACATGATACTTTTGATCCATATGCTTACTTTTCTTGTGAAAGCTTGGTTCCTTAGCATTAGCTATAGCTGCACTATTATCACAGTATAGTGATACCACCTTATCCATACCAAGAACTACCTCAAGATCCCTAAGGAACTTGCAGAGCCATACTGCTTCTTTCAAAACATCACTAGCCGCCACATACTTAGCCTCCATCGTTGAATCCAAAGTGTAATCTTGCTTCACACTTCTCCAACTGATGGCACCACCGCCCAAAGTAAACACAAAACCAGAAGTCGATCTCCTCGAATCTAGATAGAATTGGAAATCTGAGTCGGTGTATCCTAGAGGAGTTAAGTCCTCACTCGAATACACAAGCATATACCTTTGAGTCCTTCTTAGGTACTTGAAAATATGCTTGACTGCAACCTAATGGTTTGGTCAGTAATCCGCTTGAAATTGACTTACAATAAAGACTGCTTAACAAATCTCTGGTCGTGTGCAAAGCATGGCATACATGAGACTACCCACTATGAAGCATAAGGCACCTTCGTCATGTATTCTCTTTCTTCATCAGACTCTGGAGAGTCTTTTTTAGAAAGAGTAATTCCAGACCTAGATGGTTGCCTACTTTTCTTGGAATCCTACATTGCAAGCCTCTTGAGAATTTTATGTATGTAGCCAGCCTAGGACAAAGCTATCATTTTGTTCTTCCGATCTCGAAAGATCTAGATACCTAAAACAAAATAAGCCTCACCCCAAGTCCTTCATGTCGAACTGCTTGGTCATTCATAGTTTGACCGATGACAATGCCCCAATGTCATCGCCAATTAGCAAAATATCATCTATAAAGAGCAGTGGAAAAACTACCTTCCCATCCTTAATGTGTTTGTACACATATGGTTCGTCTGCATTTTGTGTGAACCCATAAGTCTTGATCAAATCTTATGTTCCAAGAACAGTAAGCCTGCTTAAGTCCATATATTGACTTTAGCAACTTACAAACCTTACCCTCCTGACCCTTGACCTTGAACCCGTCTGGTTGTTCCATATAAATGGACTCATCAAGATAACCATTTAGAAAGGCCATCTTGACATCCATCTGCCAAAGCTTATAGTCAAGAGCAAGAGCCATGGACAAGAGAATGTAGATGGATTTAAGCATGGCCACAGGCGAAAAGGTTTCATCGTAATAGATTCCTTCCTTTTACGTGCATCTTTTAGCTTTCAGTCTAGCCATAAAGGTTTCAACCTTTCCATCCACTTCTCTTTTCCTCTTGTAGATCCACTTAGACCCTATGGGTTTTACCCCTTTGGGAAGATCCATAAGCTCCTTGACCTGATTAGTCTCCATAGACTTCATCTCTATATTTATGGCCTCTATCTAAAGTTTTGAATCAACATTGTCTATAGCCTCTTTGTAAGTGTAAGGATCCTTGTCATGTTCATCCAGTTCAGCCAAGAAGGCCTTACCATTGAATATATGCCTTTTGGGTTGACGCCCGATCCTCCCACTACGACGAACCCCTTAGGTTGTTGTTCGGGTTTAGTTGGATTTTCTACACTGGTCAAAATGGTTTCATTCAGAACCCCTAGAGTGATCTAATCACTCCTCAACTCCTTAAGCAATACTTTGCTTCAAGGCTTAAAGTCGTTCATGTAGCTTTCCTTAGGGAAAGTTATATTAGTTGAAACCATGACTTTATTTTCTTTTGGGTCATAGAAATAGCCCCCTTTAGCTCCTTTTGGATATCCTACAAACATGCAAACTTTTGAACATGCTTCCAACTTATTTGCATCCCTAAATAGAACACAAGCCAGACATCCCCATATGTGAATATGGTTTAAGGATGTGCTATTCCCCATCCACAACTAGTGAGGAGTTTTAGGAATCGATTTTGAAAGCATATTGTTTAAAAGATAACAAGCGGTTTGTAGTAAAAATCCCCAAATGGACAAATGCAATGATGAATAACTCATTATATACCTAATCATGACCAACAAGGTTCTATTCCTTTTCTCAGCCATGCCATTCTGCTACGGAGTGCCCAGTGCAATCAAATGGGATAAAATCTCATTATCTAATAAGTGTCCCAAGAACTCATCAGAAAGGTATTCACCACCTTGATCGGATCGAAGTGCCTTTATGGGTCTACCCAATTGCTTTTCCACTTTAGCCCGAAACTCCCTGAACTTGTCATAAGTTTTGCTTTTGTGGTGCATTGGTATGCATACCCATATCTTGAGTAATCATCAATAAAAGTGATGAAATACTCATACCCTCCTCTTGCTTGGATGTTCATCGGCCCACAAACATCACTATGTATAAGTTCTAGAACCCTTTCGGCCTTATTGCCTTTAGACCCAAATAGTCTTTTGGTCATTTTGCCCTTCAAACAAGATTCAGATTGTGGTATAGATTCCACCTTCAAGTGACTTAAAGGTCCATCCCTTACCAACATTTGAATCCTATTCAGGTTAATATGACCTAGTCATAAATGCCAAAGATAAGTCTTATTAGAGTAAAAAGTTTTAAGCCTTGTAGAGTTATTATCATTAATCTCAGCATTGAGCAGTACGTCCATTTTAGGTTTGATAAAATATAGATATTTAGCATCCATCCAGAGCAGATAAAGATTTGTTTTTACGATTCACCACTTTATTATTAAAAGAAGCCAAATAGGATTCTTTAAAAAAGCAAGCTATAGAAATTAAATTCCTTTTAAATTTATGAACATAAAAACAATCTCGTAAAATTAAAATCCTATAATTATCAAAATAAAGATGGACATCTCCCACTGCTTCAGCTAAGACCAAGGATCCATTCCTCATCCGAAGTAATCCATTCCTCATCCGAAGCATGAACTCTTCACGAAGCAAACTTCTTGTTTCTTTAAACCCCTGTAGAGAAGCACAAACATGATTAGTTGCTTTACAATCTATGACCTAAGTGTCATTGGATTCCTCAAGCAAACAAGTTTCTAAATGTTGAAGTTCACACCTACCTCTTGGGGAAAGGAAGTCCTTGCAATTCTTCTTTATGTGCCTGACCTTTTTACAGAAGAAGCACTTTAGCTTCTTCAGGCTCTTTTTCTTCTTTGTCTTGTTCTTGTCGTTTGTAGGAATAGAAGACTTCCCGTTCTTGGCCTATTGCTCCTTTCCATTCCCTAGGTTAGGATTGAAACCAAAGGTAGCTGCCAGTTAGCCTTGCCACCAGCAGGAGACTCCCTAATCAGTAGTTTAAACTCTTGTAACTGTTTCATCAACTCTGTTAATGTCATATCTAGTTTATTGCTTAAATCAAAAGTTGCTCTAAAAGGGATAAATTCCTTAGACAGATTCTCAAAGACCATTGTCATCTAAGTTTCAACATCGATGTCAGCTCTATTGGTCTAAGCCTTAGCAAGGTAACCTATGACTAACATCATATGCTCCTTTACAGATGTCCTTAGTCTCTGCTTACAGTTCAAGAGTTTTGGAAGCTCCCCTTGCTGCTTTGTTGAGGTTTGGCCTTTAAACATGTCTTCTAGATTATTCAAGATCTACCTAGCAATCTCATAATCCTTATGTTGAGCCTACAACACATTATTCATGCTAGCCATAACATAGTAGCGGGCCTAATCATTGGCATCTTTCTGGCTATCATATGCTTAGATTTGCTCATTAGTGGAATATCTTGTAAGATCGGGAGGACACAGAGTTGTCATCACAAATTTGAATTTCTCAAAGGAAAGGATGATGTTAGGTTTTGTTTTCAATCATTATAATTTTCTCCGGTTAATTGGTTTTTGTTAAGTACCAATGATAAAGTGTTTTTAGACATTTTTAATCTACAATAAAGAATCATATACCAATTATAAGCAAACATATCATAATAATTTAGTAAGATAACACGGTCATCTATAGCATACAAACGTGTTTATGTGTCAAAAACTTGAAAATATTACAACCTTACAACAATAATTCCTAACAGAGAATTCAACAAGCCACTTAGAGGAGACTTGCCAAATTCAATCAAGATCACAAATCCCCTCCTGATTAATATATGTCATCTAGGACCTGTTGATCTAGCATATATTAATAATCGTTTCTTTGGCCATAAATTTTATCAACAGAGCTCCTAGGGGAGGTTAATAATAAAATCAACATGAGTATATAACTATCATTTCAATATTTTATCCATGATTTATAATCACCATCTAGGAGTGTGCAATGATAAGTCATGCTAAAATACCTTATCCTCTCGAAGATCCAACCTATTACATGATGAAGTCCCTTCCTAGGGGTTGAAACCACCATGTGCTACCTATGTGTTAGACATGTATGCCCTACTGGAGTAAAAATATAATGAGTTTTTGGAGACATTTTTATCAATAAAGAATTTATTATTTATATACCAAATATTGTCCTCTTTACGTTCATATTTGTTGAATGTATGATAAGCAAACAATAGTCTGAGACTTCTGTCTAAACCTTTAAGAATTGGGCATATGATGGACAGATTATGTGGAAGACACGATTCTTAAGGTGACGGTCTAAATCATAAGATCTGCAATCAAGGGAATAAAGTTGGGCGCTTTATTCATGTCAAGATTGTTATGTTGTCTATATCCCTATTAGGAGATGGTTTGTCTTGACCATCAGAGGTGAACTCCATGAATAGAAACATTGGCACATTGTCATAGGTGACGATGTGTTGGATCGGGACGTAAAGTGAATTGATTTGGATTAATAATTCTGTCTTGGCAAATCGATTCACTTT
>CAMOHE010038176.1:8555-28363 GCA_946598075.1 Artocarpus hirsutus | reverse complement strand
GAGAGGTAAACGAAAATTAAACCTGGCTCTTATTATGAACTATTTATGGAGAACTGACTTATATGTAATGATTATATCAATGGACTACTCGTTTATTTTCTTTGAGTAATTTTACTATAACCTCAAGAGTTCCGTTTCAGGTTTTTAGTGGAGTAACACTAAAACTAATAAATTTAACACATTAATTAAAGAGTTTGATTAATTGTCAAATTTATTGGAGCTTGGGTTATAGGTCCATAGGTCCCCAATACCACCTCTGTAACACTATAATGGATTTTTGCATAGAATGAATTATATATTTAGTTTGGAATTATTGAATTCTGAATTAATTATTTCACACTTGAATTATTAATGTGACACAGAAAAATGTTCTCTGTGACATATAATATAATGTGATAAATGTTGTCACATTTAACTGAGCATTAGTTAATTAATTAATTGATTAATTCTTAAATAAATGTGATTTATTTTTAACTTAAGATATATATATATAGTTTTGAACCAAATCTTTTATATATATATATATATAAGATTTTATAATATTTTAATATATATATATATATAAGATTTATTAATAGATATATATATTAACGAATTCAAAACAAATTCGTTGACGTTTCTTTATATATATATATATATATAAAATCAAATCACGTCAAACGTGATTTGGGCACAGAAAAAAAGAAGAAGAGGGAAATGTAAACGTGTCACGTTTACTTAAATATATATATGTATGTGTGTGTGCGGGTGAGAGATATGATTCGAAAAAAAAAAAAGAAAGAAAGAAAAATAGAAGGAAAGGGAAAATTAGAAGGTTTCAACCCTGTAAAATATATCCTTTCCCCATATGTTTGATATGGTGATTATTTTTATATTGAAAAGTCAATTAAAAAAAATAACTAATTGCTCAGATATAAATAGGAAGAGATAACAGTTATCTCAAGAGTTTTTTCTTTCACGTAACTTTTGCAAAATACTCAGAGAGAAAAACTGAGAGTTCTTCTTTGTGAAAAAAAAGGGGTCTGCTATCTCATGTCTTGAGTACATAGTAGATTTAGAAAAGTGTGAGAAAAATTCATTCTTGCAGTTTGATGCCCACTTGTCTTTCCATTGGTGTGGAGGTTTGGATTGGAAGATCGTGGTGTCAAAGAGGAAGCTAGGATACCCTAATAGTCTTCAAAAAGTTTGTAAAATTCCTAAAGGTTTCTATTATTAATTAAAATTATATATCTATCTCGATGAACCAAGTTTTTGAAAAATTTTTGTTTGTCAACGATCCGCCTCTTCCGCTGCGTTTCATATTTTAATTCCAACAACAAGGTATTATTTTAAAACTATAGGGTATCATTTTGATATTTATAAACAACAAGGTATTAATAATATGTTTCCTTAAAATACAGGTACCAAAATGTCAACTACTCTTTTCTTGGAAATACAATATTTTCTGATGGATACAAAAAATTACCATCTATGTCGTCAGACATCATTGGCATCAATAATGTAAACGGAGGTTAGGAAATACCGTATTTCCCTATTAATATTGTATATACCACTAAAGAGGAAAGAGGATAGGGGGGTGAGACAATGATCTGGCTTCCTTAGCACTGGTTTCGCGTGATGCCGGTCTGGCTTTATTGATACTCAGGCTCGATATCTTAATAGCAATGTCAATGATCTTGCAACATTCAACGATTGTCATGGAGTGTTGCAATGCTCCCACGATCAATTATTATTTTTGTCTTGTGGTGTTCGTGATGACAGCGTTCTCTTTGATTTTGGCTTCTCCTTGATCGCAACAAATCAATGACGATGCTCGGGTGACGAAGTTAGACCGTGATGGAGATGATGAAAACAGTAGCAGCTACCTTTGGTCTATGCCTTTGTGATTTTGACAGGAAAAGGGAAGGAAGGGAAGAGGAGTAGAGGAAGAAGAAAGAAAATGAGGAAAATTGGTAAATTAAGGTTTGACAATGATGTTAAAAACAAGGGGTATTTTAGGCTTTTTGCACCTAGTAAATCGAGATTTATACTCAATGTGCCATTTGTTTTGCTTTTTCAACTTTGGACTTTATTTATTATAGGGACTCTATCATGGCGGGTCTTCACACATAGAGGATGCAAATTTTGTGGCCTCTTTTGGTTGACTTAGGTGCCATATATGTCAAGAGCTGATATGTCAGCACGTTGCGTAACAAAGTCTAGTTGGTTCATGGTGATGGTGTAACGCCCACTGTTTCCTTCGAAGGACACTTATATTGGTTTAATGTTAAAATATAATATTTTAAGTGCTATTATAATTTATGTTGAGAAAATTAACTTTTTATTTAGTAATGTCGCAGGTGACGACCATGCCGGACCGATGTGCTCAAGTGTTCATATCAAAAATGATAAGCTTAAAGTATTTATTGTTTTTTTAAGAGTTTCAACTTGCTCTAAATTTATGATCTTTACAATACTCTAGACTTATGTATGCCCTATAGTTATATTCTTAATAATGACATGAATTTTATTCATGTTTTCTTATTTTTATAATATTTATGATGTCATGATAATTACATATGTGACAATTTTATTATGGCATTAAGAAACTAGATAATATAAAGTACCAAAAAAAAATAATGTGTATATTAATATTTTTGGGGTCATAGGAGTAAATATTATTATTGTGTATAAACAATTAAGTATTTTAATTATATTATATTTTAATATATTTATAATATTATAAATATTATATTATATATATTAAAGAAAACCATATATTATATTATATTATATATGCAATAAGTAAACGTTTAAAGGAAAAAGAAACAGAAGTAAGATTACACGATGAATCCGTGTTTGGGGAAAAAAAGAGAGAAAAAAAGAAGAAGAAGAGAGGGCGAAATCTAATTATATTAGCATCACACTAATTTAAAAATAGGGAAATCTAATTAGATTTGGATCATGGTTTTCCATACTCATCTAATCTTTTCTCTCTCATAATCCTATAAATATACCTTAAGCCACCAAAGTCTTCATTCTCTTAATCTTTAGCCAAAGGAAATTATCTTCCTTACCCACTCTTAAATTCATGTTCATAAGCCTCTATTATCTCTCTAATCCTTAAAACTAAGAATTAATTACTCTTATTTTCTTTCAAGCCAAAATAGCAGGAATTATTTTTAGAGATTTTGTGTGCAAGTATTCGTCTTTGTTGAAGAAAACATAAGAATTAAATGTATGTTTTAAACTTTTTATGTTCATCAATGCTATAGGACTCTATCAGGTGAATCTTTTCTTCAAAATGGAGAGTCCCTTATCACAACCTTTTTATAATCATCCTTTTCATGGCTCATTTGGATGCCCTGAGCAAAATTTCCTCCTTAGGAGGTACTTCCATGATACAAACATTTTCCAAGCCCCTCATCAACAGTGTGCTCCCACCTCGTGTGTTACAGTAAGCATCACCTCTGCCCAAGGCCACATGTGCCACATTATTTAGAATGAACAACTTAAGGGTCATGATGTAAGAGACCCCCATATAGGGTGTTGACATATTAAATGTGTATGCCCTAAGGATTAAAAATGTAATATATTTTTAGAGACATTTCTATCAATAAAGAATTCATTCATTATTTATATACCAAATCTTGTCTCTTTATGTTCATATTTGTTGAATATATGTTAAGCAAACAATAGTCTGAGACTGTCGGTCTAAACCTTTAAATTGGGCATATGATGGACAGATTATGTAGAAGACATGATTCTTAAGGTGACAGTTTAAATCAGAAGATCCACAATCGAGGGAAAAAAGTTAGGGTCTTTATTCATGTAAAGATTGTTATGTTGTCTATATCCCTATTGGGAGATGGTTTGTCTTGACCATCGGAGGTGGACTCCGTGAATAGAACATTGGCACGTTATCATAGGTGACGATATGTTGGATTAGGACATAAAGTGAATTGAGTTAGATTAATAATTCTATCTCATCAAATCGATTCACTTTAAACAATCATTTATATTGTTTATTAATCCTGAGATGAATAGTGGGCCCAGTGTTTTGACTTGTGTCTTTTGATGTACCAAAGGGCAACACCCACATTTTAATAGTGGTATGCATGCCTACATTGGAGGCATGACTCTTGATAGCATAGACCTGTTACTCATAGATATGGAATCCATAGCTCCACTTTAGGAGTAGTGATGTCCTCTTATATGCATTATCCTATAATTGAAAAACTAGAGCGCTCAACTATTTGGATACATAGGTGGAATCGAATGGTATACTATCTTTGGTTGGTAAGTTTTCTGATGGTGAGATAATAGAATGTAAGATAAAAATAATTGAGAAGGTAAGACAAAACTTGTCCTTAAGTCAATTATGGATAAGCCTGAAAGGATACGATACATTATGATATGTCATGGAGACTTAGCTATAAGGGCTTCGTAATTCTATATAGTTCGAGAGTGTAGCTCCATGCTTTTAGTAGAGTGGCTTTAGAGTTGATAATTATGAAATGTATATCTAGGATATTGGGTTTCATAATTATCAGGAGCTTGAACTATATAGGTCCATCAGGTCCCCTTTGCTAGCTCACAAAAATCTTGTAATGATACGGCATGTTTTTCCAATAATTGGTGACTTATGTTAGATTTATTAGATTGGTTGAAATTTGAAAGAATCAAATAATTCATGTCTGTTTATCGGTTGAATTAATTTTGTGACAAAATTAATTCAAGATAAACTTGTTGAATTATTGGGATCGGATAATTCTTGTCTATTTATCAGTTGATTTAATTTTGAGTAAATTAAATCAAGATAAACTTGTAGAATTATTAGGAATTCATTTATTTTCTTAGAGATTATCAAAATAAAGTTTTTTTAATTAGATAACTTCTCTATTAGGATATCTGAATTAAAACTAAGACTTTATCCTACTGAATCTTGGGTGGAAAATAAAAGATTTGTTAAGATTTTTATCGATAGTTTGGCATGCCAATCCTCAAGTTTGGCCTACTGATGGGGTAAGTTCGGCATGCCTATTCGACAGATCGGCATGCCGATCGCACGATAAAAAGATCACATGTTTTTAAGCGAATTTCATCAAATATTGATCCGAATTTGATTTTGATTCAAATTTTGAGGCATTATCTGATAAGAACTGACTCCTAGACCCAACCTCTATAAAAAGGGAGTGAGTCTCATTATTATTTTGACTAATTGAGAGATTAAGTGTGATACTCTACAAGTGAGATTCTGAAACTCCCTAAAAGCTCTTGTTTACAAATCGCAAACACTAGCTTTGGGTTCTCTCAACTAGTTGGAAGGAGAGTCACCTGGTGGAAAAGCTGTACGTGTGAGCCCATACTCACTCCGATCCTGGATAGAGAATAGCAAAGAAGACCAATTGGTTGAGGCTCTTTAGAAACGTTACTTCTCTTCACGGATTATGGGAGTTCTTCAGCATTTATAGGTTAGTAAGGTCTGGTTAATTTATGTACATAGTGTGTCAAACTTGTGTTTTGGAAAATACTCATGACATAAAAAAATTTTAAAATTCTGCTGCGTACTATTTTTTCAACAATTGGTATCAGAGCTAGGTTTTTTACGTAAATTTACGAGTTTGTGCTCATGTTATATGTGTAAATTATGTGATCTTGATATCTCCTATGCTTGAATTTAATTTTGTAGAGAGTTGGCACTCTTGGTTTCTATATAATTTTATATGTTGTTATGGATTATATGGTGAATACTTATTAATTAATTATGGTTGATTAAATTATTATTTAATTATTAATTAATTAATTAATTTATACCGGTTATGGTTCCTTAGAGGTTAGAATGTGTATCTATGTTTTTCATGTAATTACATGGAGGACTATCATCTCCGTTTAGGAATTATTATTTAATTTTAAATTTATAATAATCATTCGAAGAAGACGGACCTAGAAGATAGATGATAGCGCTCCTAGGTATTTCTTAAGTCTCTAATTTTATTTTTTGAATTGCTGAAAATAAAATTGATGAATTACATTAAAAAATTGTATTTTCTTGAAATGGTGATTTCTACTCAGTCGACATGCCAAAACCCCAGTTCAGCTGGCCGATGGTTACAAACCGGCAGGCCGAACATAAGGTTCGGTAGGCCATTAGAAGGGTAGAAATGCTCTGGTGGCTAGCCAAACTTTTGATATGGCAAGCCAATTAGTCATGAATCGATATGATGATCTATGATGATTGGCAGGCCGGTAGGTCATGACCGGCAAATCGATCACCCAGATTGGCTTGCCGGTAGAGAGTTGGAAATTTTTCTAGAAAAGGTGTAGTTTTTAGTGTAGATTTAATTTTATTTTTGGGATAATTCTAAGAAACATTAAATTTGGATATGACCAGAAATATTGAGTATTGAAGACTTGAAGATTGGATTTACATGAAGAAGGATACAGCTTGAGGATTCAAGGATGAAGAATCGATAATATGTTTTGATTATTCTCTTATAATCTTTATTTCTATTCTCTGGGGTGGAACCATAATATTACGGTTATTTATTATTATTTTGCTTGTAGATTTGCTTATTGCTTTGCTTATCTGCATTATAATATGATTTGCCATATATATTGATAACATGCCATATAGAGTAGGTAGTGCCACTCATTTAAAATTGTTCATGTATGTTTTTTTTTTTTAAAATAAAACATTGATTTCAAAAGATTGAGTGGGATAAAGTTTATGAAAAAAGGACCTAAGGCCTCCATCGCTAGTCCATAGGAAGAACATGGTGGTCCTGACCCTTAGGAAGGGATTTCTATCATGTACTAGATTGGATCTCTAAGAGGATAAGGTATTTTAACATGATTTATGGTTGCACACCCCTAGGTGGTGACTATAAATCGTGGATAAAATATTGAAACGATAGTTATACACTTATGTTAATTTTTTTATTAAACTCCCCTAGGAGCTTTGTTAACAAAATTAATGGCCAAAGAAATGATTATTAACATATGCTGGATCATATGTGTCCTGGATGCAATACATTAATCAGGAGGGGATCTGTATTCCTGATTGAATTTGACATGACTCCCCTAGGAGCTTGTTGAATTCTGAGTTGGGAATTATCATTTTAAGGTTGTGATATTTTCAAGGTTTTGACATATAAACACATTTGTATGTTTTTACATAATTGTGCTATCTTACTAAATTATTATTGTATGTTTGCTTTTGTTTAGTATATGATTCTTTATTGTAGACTAAAAATCTCTAAAAACGCTTTATCTTCGATACTTCACAAAAACGAATTAACCATAGAGAATTATAATGATTGGAAATGAGAATTATAATGATTGGAAATGGAACCTAGATATTGTCTTCTCCTTTGAAAAACTAAAATTTGTGTTGACAATCCCTTGTCCTCCCGAGTCTACGGGAGACTCCAATAATGAGCAATTCCAAGCGTACGATCGTTGGAAAGATGCAAACGATTAGGCCCACTGCTGTGTTATGGCCAGCATGAACAATGTGCTACAGGCTCAGCATGAGGATTATGAGACTGCTAAGCAGATCTTGGATAATCTGGAAGACATGTTTGAGGTCAAGCCTTAACTAAGCAGCAAGGGGTGCTTTAAAAACTTCTTAACTATAAGCAGAGTTCGGGGACATCTATAAAGAAGCACATGATGTTGATCATGGGTTACCTCACTGAGGCATAAACCAATTGAGCCAACATCGATGCTTAAACTCAGATGACTATGATCTTTGAGACTCTACCAAAGGAATTTATTTCATTTAGAACTACACTTAATTTGAGCAATAGGCGGGATATAACCTTAACATAATTAATGAAACAGTTGTAGGAGTTCAAACTGCTAATCAGGGAGTCTCCTGCTGGTGGCGAGGCCAATTTGTTAGCGACTTCTGGTTCCAATACTAACCTAGGGAATGGAAAGAAGCAACGGGCCAAGAATGGGAAGTTTTCTATTCCTGCTAACAACAAGAGCAAGAAGAAGAAGAAGAAGAAGAAGAAGAACCAGAACCCAAAGAAGTTTAAGTGCTTTTTCCACAGGAAGGTCAGGCACATCAAGAAGCATTGCAAGGACTTTCTTTCCAAAGGAGGTAGGTGTGATCTTTTGTATTTAGAAACTTGTTTAGTTGAGGAATCTAATGACATTTGGGTCATAGATTCTAGTGCAACTAATCATGTTTGTGTTTCTCTACAGGGGTTCAAAGAAACGAGAAGTCTGCGTTATGAAGACTTCATGCTTTGGATGGGTGATGGATCCTTGGTCTTAACAGAAGCAGTGGGAGACGTCCATCTTTATTTTGCATAGGAATTTAATTTTGTGAGACTGTTTTTATGTTCCTAAATTTAAAATGAATTTAATTTCTATAGCTTGTTTATTTAAAGACTTCTATTTGGTTTCTTTTAATAATAAAGTGATGATTCATAAAAACAAATCTTTTATCTGTTTTGGATGGATGCAAAATAATCTATGTTTTATCAAAGTTAAGATTGACTTACTGCTTAATGCTAAGATGAATTATAATAACTCTAAAAGATTTAAGACTTCTCACTCTAATAAGACTTATATTTTGCATTTGCGCTTCGATTCAAGGGTTGGTAAGGGATGGACCTTTAAGTCATTTAAAGGTGGAATCTATACCTCAATGTGAATCTTGTTTGGAGGGTAAAATAACCAAAAGACCATTTAGGTCTAAAGGCAATAGGTCTGAAGGGGTTCTAGAACTTGTGTATAGTGATGTTTGCGGACTGATGAACATCTGGGCACGAGGAGGGTATGAGTACTTTGTCACTTTTATAGATTACTCAAGATATGGGTGTGTGTACCTGATGCACCACAAAAGAAAAACTTTTGACAAGTTCAAGGAGTTTCGAGCTGAAGTGCAAAGGCAATTAGGTAGACACATAAAGGCACTTCGATCCGATCGAGGTGGAGAATACCTTTTTGATGAGTTTTTGGGACACTTATTAGACAATGGGATTTTATCCCATTTGACTATGCCGGGCACTCCATAGCAGAATGGCATAGCGAAGAGAAGAAATAGGACCTTGTTAGACATGGTAAGGTCCATAATGAGTTATTCGTCATTGCCTTTATCCTTTTGGGGATATACACTACAACCTGCATGTTATTTTTTGAAAATGTGCCTTCAAAATTGGTCCCTGAAACTCCTCACGAGTTGTGGATGGGCAAGAAGACATCCTTAAACTATATTCACATATGGGGATGTCCGGCTCATGTCCTATTTAAGGATGTGAATAAGTTGGATGCACGTTAGAAAGTTTGCATGTATGTAGGATATCCAAAAGAGACTAATGAGTGATATTTCCATAACCCAAAGGAAAATAAAGTCGTGGTTTCAAGTAATGCAACTTTCCATGAAAAGAGTTACATAATGACTTTAAACCTTGAAACAAATTGATGCTTGAGGAGTTAACGAGTGATCCAATCACTCCAGAGGTTCCAAATGAAACAGTTCCGATCAGTGTAGAAAAGCCAAACAAACCTAAACAACAACCTAAGGGGCTTCAACGTAGTGGGAAGATCGGGCGTCAATCCGAAAGGTATATGTTCAATGGGGAAGCCTTCTTGGTTGAACCAAATGAACATGACAGGGATCCTTATACTTACGTAGAGGCTATGGAGGATGTAGATTCAAAACTCTAGACAGAGGCCATGAACACAGAGATGAAATGGGGACTAATTGGGTCTAGGAGCCTATGGATCTTCCCTAAGGGGTAAAACCTATAGGGTGTAAGTGGATCTATAAGAGAAAAGAGGAGTGGATGGAAAGGCTGAAACCTGTAAAGGCTAGACTGGTAGCTAAGGGTTACATGCAAAAGGAAGGAATCGATTATGAAGAAACTTTTTCATCTATGGCCATGCTTAAGTCCATCTAGATTCTCTTGTCCATAGCTACCATTCTCGACTACGAAATTTGGCTGATGGATGTCAAGATGGCTTTTCTAAATGGCTATCTTGATGAGTCCATTAATATGGAAAACCAGATAGGTTCAAGGTTAAGGGTCAAGAGGTAAGGTTTGTAAGTTGCTAAAGTCAATTTATGGACTTAAGGAGGCTTCTCGTTCTTGGAACATAAGATTTGATCGAGTGATCAAGACTTATGGGTTGTCACAAAATATGGATGAGCCATGTGTTTACAAACACATTAAGGATGGGAAGGTAGTTTTCGCCTAATTGGCAATGACATTGGGGCATTGTCATCGATCAAATTATGGTTGACTAAGTAGTTTGACATGAAGGACTTGAGTGAGGCTAATTTGTTCTTGGAATCTAGATCTTTTGAAATAGGAAGGACAAAATGATAGCTTTGTCCCAGGCCAGCTACATAGATAAAATTCTTAGGAGGTTTTCAATGCAGGATTCCAAGAATGGGCAACCATCTGGGTTTGGAATTACTCTTTCTAAGAAAGACTCTCCAAAGTCTGAGGAAGAAAGAGAATAAATGAAGAAAATGCCTTATGCTTTGGTAGTGGGTAGTCTCATGTATGCCATGCTTTGCACACGACCAGATATTTGTTATGCAGTCGAGATTGTAAGTTGATTTCAAGAAGATCTAGGAACAAACCACTGCGTTACAGTAAAACATATTTTTAAGTACTTGAGAAGGACTCGAGGGTATATGCTTGTGCATTTGGGTGAGGACTTAACTCCTCTAGGATATACTGACTCAGATTTTCAATTTTTGTTTGGATTCAAGGAGATCGACTTCAGGGTTTGTGTTTACTCTAGACAATGGTGCCATCAGTTGGAGAAGTGTAAAGCAAGATTGCACTTCAAATTCAACGATGGAGGCCGAGTATGTGGCAGCTAATGATGCTTCGAAATAAGCAATGTGGCTCTACAAGTTTCTTGGGGATCTTGAGGTAGTTCTTGGTATGGATAAGGCGATATCATTGTACTGTAATAACAATGCAATAGTAGCTAATGCTAAGGAATCAAGATTTCACAAGAAGAGTAAGCATATCGATCGAAAGTATCATGTGATAGAGGACTTCGTCGAGGGCGAGCATGTCACGGTGTGCAAAATCACATCATAGGACAATTTAGCTGATCCATTCATGAAGACACTTACTAGGAGAGTCTTCAAGAGGCATATGGAAGCTATGGGGATGCGAGATTTGTCATATTTACTCACTTAGTACAAGTCAGAGATTGTTAGACGTGTATGCCCTAAGGAGTAAAAATGTAATATGTTTTTGGAGACATTTTCACCAATAAAGAATTCATTCATTATTTATATACCAAATCTTGTCCTCTTTATGTTCATATTTGTTGAATGCATGTTAAGCAAACAATAGTCTAAGACTGTTGGTCTAAACCTTTAAGAATTAGGCATATGATAGACAGATTATGCGAAAGACACGATTCTTAAGGTGACGGCCTAAATCATAAGATCCGTAATCGAGAGAATAAAGTTAGGCGCTTTATTCATATAAAGATTGTTATGTTGCCTATATCCCTATTGGGAGATAATTTGTCTTTACCATTGGAGGTGGACTCCGTGAATAGAAACATTGGCATGTTATCATAGGTGACGATATGTTGGATCGGGACATAAAGTGAATTGATTTGGATTAATAATTCTGTCTCAGCAAATCGATTCACTTTAGATAATCATTTGTATTGTATCTTAATCTTGAGATGAATAGTGGGCCCATTATCTTGACTTGTGTCTTTTGATGTACCAAAGGATAACACCCATATTTTAATAGTGGTATGCATACTGGTACATTAGAGGCATGGCTCTTGATAGCGTAGACTTGTAATTTATAGATATGGAACCATAGCTCCGCTTTAGGAGTAGTGATGTCCTCTTATTCCGTTATCCTGTAATTGAAAAACTGAAACGCTTAACCATTTGGATACATAAGTGCAACCAAATGGTATACTATCTTAGGATGATAAGTTTTTCGATGATGAGATAATGGAATGTAACATAAAAATAATCGAGAAGGTAAGACAGAACTTATCCTTAAGCCGATTATGGATAATCCTATGGGGATACGATACACTATGATATGTCATGGAGACTTAGCTATATGGGCTTTGTAATTCTATATAGTTCTAGAGTGTAGCTCTAAGCTTTTAGTGGAGTGGTGTTGGAGTTGATAATTATGAAATGTATATCTAGGATATTGGTTTTCATAATTATTGGGAGCTTGAACTATATAGATCCATTAGGTCCCCTTTGCTAGCTTAGAAAAATCCTATAACGATACGGCGTGTTTGTCTAATAATTGGTGACTTATGTCAGGTTTATTAGATTGGTTGAAATTCGAAAGAATCAAATAATTCATGTTTGTTTATCGATTGAATTAATTTTATAACAAAATTAATTCAAGATAAACTTCTTGAATTATTGGGATCAGATAATTCTTGTCTGTTTATCAGTTGATTTAATTTTGAATATATTAAATCAAGATAAACTTGTAGAATTATTAAGAATTCATTTATTTTCCTAGAGATTATCAAGATAAAGGTTTTTTAATTAAATAACTTCTCTAGTGGGATATTTGAATTAAAACTTAGACTTTATCCTATTGAATCTTGGGTAGAAAATAAAGATTCGTTGAGATTTTTATCAACAATTTGGCATGCCGATCCTTAGGTTCGGTCTATCGATGGGGCAAGTTTGGCATGCCTATTAGACAGATTGGCATACCGATCATGCGATAAAAAGATCACATGTTTTCACATGGATTGCGTCATATATTGATCTGAATTTGATTCTGATTCAAATTTTGATGCATTATCTGATAAGGACTGACTCCTAGACCCAACCTATATAAAAAGAGAGTGAATCTCATTATTATTTAGATTAATTGAGAGATTAAGAGTGATACTCTGTAAGTGAGATTCTGAAACTCCCTGAGAGCTCTTGTTCACAAATCACGAACACTAGTTTTGAGTTCTCTCAATTGGTTGGAAGGAGAGTCACTTGGTGGAAGAGCTGTACGTGTGAGCCTACACTCACTCTGATCGTGGATAGAGAATAGCAAAGAAGATCAGTTGGTTGAGGCTCTTCGGGAACGTTACTTCTCTTCACGGATTATGGGAGTTCTTCGGCATTCAAAGGTTAGTAAGATCTAGTTAATTTTTGCATATAGCATGTCAAACATGTGTTTTAGAAAATACTTTAATAAAAAAAAAATTTAAAATTTTGCTGTGTACAATTTTTCCAACACAACAAAAAACAATCCATGTCAAATACATGTCAATCTAACCTTCTTCTAGGGTCAAAGTGTTTGTAGAGCTTGGCGTACCATGGGACCTTACCTCATGTGTCCCTTTACCAGAAGGGCCTGCTTTAGGTGTTCAATTGGAAGAATGCCCTATGCCAGACATGACCGCATTGGAATTCTTCTTCCTAAAGTGACTTATCAAGGCGATCACTTCCCTTCTAAAGACCTTCTTTGGAGGAGGGCCATCTTTGTTGGATGTTACCTATGGCAGAACCTTTTAAGAGTTTCATCATGTTAGTAGCAAAAAAAAAGGTTGGTTTTATGATTCTTACTGCATTGGTGGTATACCTGGGTTCTAGCTCTTATTCCCCGTTTTCCATAGACACTTTGCTTCTTAGTTCCTTTGTTAGGTTTTAGGAGACTTTGACTTACTCGGGTGGAGATAGTCTTGCCTTAGAGGTTTCTACTTTCTAAAAATGGGAATTGGGCTTCATAGATTCTCCCTCAAGAGCCTTTTTTACTTCTGACTCATATCCCTATCCCATAGGTAAAGGAAAATAGCTTACATACCAATAAGTCTTGTTATAGGTGCTCCAAAAGGCTTGGTCATTACCTCAGGCTATCTCCCATACTACCTCATGTGGCTTCAGGTTAGACTTTCATAGGAGCATCTCCTCGTCCAAGTCTTCCTTCATTTTTTTCCATTTCAAAGAATGAGAAAATCATAGCATAAACTTCTTTTTCTTTGTGTCATGGTAGCGGGTTGGTGCCAATGACTTGCTCCTTGGCTAGGAACTCGAGGGTACCATTATGAATTTTGGCATAGAAAATCTTCTAAAGAATTTGGAACTCCATCGTCAAGTGACTAACATATTGATATAGCCAGTAGTACCGTGGGTGCCTCTTGTAGTCGACAATATGCTGCTTCTGGGTCAGTTAAAGACCAACCACCCATCTTGAATCCATTGATTGAGGATAACATGGAACTCTTTGCTGGTGCATGGCATAGAAGAGAGCATCTCTTTCTCCCTTTCTTGGTCCCTATCTCTCTTGATATGATAGGTGACTCTAGTGTTAGTGATGTGCCCTAGGCCAATTATGTAATGACCATATTTTAGTGATGCGTCCTAGGCCAATTATGTAATGACCATATTTTGACTTTGTTACATTTGCATTTTGTTAATAAAGAGGCATTTTCATTATTTTTTTATTATTCTAATTCCATGAATAGTTAATTCTGCCTAAGGTCATCAAGTATGTGACTTGATAGTAAAACTCTTAGGTGAAAATTGAATTCTATTCTAAATTATCCTTAGTCGGTCATTATTATTGGGATAATAATAAATGAAGACCAGTATGAAGTTTGACTGATGATTATGTTTTACTAATCATGTGATGAGATACTAAGTCAACTCATAGATACATATTTAAGAAATGACGTATTAGATCGACCCTCTATGAGAATACTACATGGATAATTGTTATAAGTGATTCTCATCACAATAGTATTATCCTAGTCCTTTGACCTAAAATTATCATGGTTTCCTACATGACAAGTTCTATATTTTGACACAATCTAATATTATCTTTAACAGGATGATGGAATGGATTGTTGTTGGATATAGAGTGAATCATGTAAGGAATGTGAATGATTAAGAAGGAATTTATCTTTTATTTATTATGAGAAAGATATCTTTGGGCCCCTCGATAAGTTAGACTAAAGTAAAATGTATGGCCATACTGGAATGAATTGATAAGGGTTATCAATATCAGTGTCTACTTAAGATCAAGAAATAATATGATTGAATAATATAAAGGTGACATAAACCATGCCTTATGTTTAATCAAGGTATCTAGTGACAAAAGGACTTTAATATTTATTGTGGATTAGGTTATGTCGGATTATTGACATTCGCATAACTTGGGTAATCATAATGTCTTGCTAGAGGCCGCTTATGATTTGTGGGCTAGAAACAGAATTTTAAGCCCATTACTAATGTTATGTGAACCTACAGGGTCGCACACTTAGAACAGACCAAAAACAAATTTTGAGTTTACTGTGTCTAGGTTCAATGAACTTGATAATGTCCAGATTTGATGTACTAGATATGTATAGGTTCATTGAACCTGACATTATTTAGATTCTCTGAATCATACTTGAATTATAGATATTATCTAAATTCTTTGAATCATATTCGAATTACAGACATTATCTAGATTCTCTGAATCATATTCGAATTGCAATTTACCCTAGTTTAAATCTGACTCTATCTCAAAGTCAATATATATATATATATTTGGTTTTAGGGTCTAGCCGAATTAAGAAGAGAAAAGGCATCCTCTCATTCTAAAAGGTGAAAGACATTAAAACCCTAAAATTAGAGAGAGTCATTGAACGCAAAAGAGAGGGTGCTAACACACCAATTCATTTTTAAGAGAGTCTGTTCATGTGGATACATGCAGAGGACATTGCTCTAAGTAACAACATCTAAATCCAATCTTGAAAACAAAAAGCTCAAGTTTGGGTGTCACCGGAGTGAACCTGCTCTCTTCCTTCTAGAAATCTTGCTCCTTTTTGTCATCCTAGTAAGATTCAATGACTTTCTTATAAATCTAATCAAATTGCATGGATCCTGTGAGGGTTCTATAGGAATTAATTTTAATTTTTTGTTTCTTATTTGAATCATAAAATCCAACAAAACCCAACATCTAGATGGTTGGCTAACGATAGCCAATGAGTGTGGCACTTCTTTCCTTTCGTTCCTTCAACTAAGATTCCCTAAAGGAGTTTGATCGACATTGACATCTTCCTTACGGTTTCCAACAACTTTAGGAAATGCTTGATCCCCACATTCTCCAAGTACATTCTATTTTGCGGGATGATGTTGTTAATGCATACTTTAACTTGAGACTTCTTGCCACTCCCATCATGGCAGTCCAACGTGAGGTCCTAAAACCTCCTCATGTAATCAACAAGGTTTTTGTCTTGCTTTTGGCGGGTGTTGCTTAAGGTGACAGTCATGATCTTATCCTCATTTTTGAAGTACTTCTTACAAAATTGGCTTACCATGTCTTCCCAAGTACGGATGGATCCTAGGGCAAGGGTAGCGTACCAGGTGTAAGCGCGATCAGTGAGCAACTTAGAGAGCTCTCATAGTCTTAAGTCCCTGTTAACAGCGTGCTATCTGAGTGAGTCGAGGAACCAACATATATGCTCCTTGGGGTTCCCTATTTGTTTATCAAAGAAAGTGAAAGTGGGTTTTACATATCCCTTGGTGTATGCTTGTTCTATAGCTCAGCCGGATCAAGTGGCCTCTAGCTGAACTTTGTCTTTCGGTGGAGTGTTGTAAAGATGCTTCTTAAGGAGGAAGGACACGTCAGCTTGAGTGAGGAAGCCTCCCTCGCTTTCTTAGGTGCCTGGTTGTTGGTCTCATTGGTGGACATGGCCTTTTTAGGAGCCTTTTCATTTGCTGCAATAGCGAATATGGCCTAATGAGTGAGGACATTCCTCAAGTCGTTGATCTTGTGGGCAAGAATGCCATAGGTGTGAGCCATCTCATGGATTACTTATATGATCTTAGAAGTGGTCGCCTCAGGCTTGTTGGGTATGTTGGTGCTACAATTTGAAAAGGGCACCGACACCTCGATATGTTAGGTGCTCTTTTGTCGTAGGCTTTCAAATGTGGAGAGTGTAGACTTTGTGGCCTTCTTTGATTGAGTTGGGTGGTGGAGACTAGTGAGCTCATGGTGGGTATTTCAAGATTAGGGGTGGCTGAAATGGACTTTTAGGCATGCATCATGGTGGCACTGATTGGGTCATAGCCAAATCCAAGTAACCCTGAGGATAGTCAGGTTCGAGGGCAAACCCGTTACGATTCCGTATCCATTAAATGTAAGCTAAAAGAGGGCCTTCAAGCATGCAGATTATGTGGGAGAGGAATATAAGCAGTTATAAAGGAATTTACCATACAATTGGTGGTAATGTTGTGTCCAATGAGTAGAAGTGTGGTATTTGGATTAAATGGTGAAGTTTGATGACCTCATTGGTTGAACAGCTTCTAGAGAAAGAAATTCCAACGGATAGGGTAATTTAATACTTTCAAAGCAAAAATGTATAGAGAGAAAAGTTGGTAGCTCTTTAATGGTATTTTTTTTTATTCTACTTATTCATGAGGGTCATTTGGGGTCATGGAAAAGCATGGTTTTGGTGAAGTTTGGTGATATTTTCATATTCAAATGGAAATAGGATGTAGATCTTAGGTATTCTTGAAGCTTACTGAAAAGCATGGGAACTTGAATTTTTTAGTGAGTAAGAGTGGTTGAGTTAGGTTATGGGACTCTCTTCTCCTTGATGGCTTGAAGTTAGGAATGAAGTTTATGGAAGTTTTGAGGTGATCTAGTGGAGGTTCAAGATGGTGGTTTGGTGGTTTAAGTATAAAGATGTGGTGGTTATGAAGTTCTGAGGTAAGAGATGGTAAGATGAAAAGAGAGAATAATGGTGGCTATAGAGCTTGAAGTGTTTTTCCTGGGATGAGCTTTATAGGAAAAATAAGATAGCTTGATTGAATGTCTTCCAGTTCGGGTATCTAGTTAAGGGAAATTCTAGGTCTGGTCTAGTTAGAGTAGTAACTTCCTCCGCGGGAGACTACTGACCCAGGAATACCACTTTAGCTAGCGTGCCACAAAGGTGTCCAAAAGAAAGAGGCTTGTCCTGTTATTTTGTGTATGGATTCAACCTTAAATCTGGCCCTTTTTTTATCTGCTCTGATTAAAGGGACGACTTGTCTGTAGTGGTTAGGGTCACATGACTCCATAGTTGGGCTTCTTTAGGTGGACTGCTAAGTTGACCTGGCAAGTGAGTTGCTAACATGTCAAGTGGGCCAATTTGGCTAAGGTGTTAGGCGGGCAAAAAAATGGGATTAATGCTTCTATATGTGCCTTTTGGCTTTGTTTTGCGATGAGCCAATTTTTTCTAGCCATTACTTAGCTGATTGGCTTACTTAAACTTGATTTTTCTATCTTAATCTTACTAACTAGTGAGAAACTAAATGCTAAAGCCTTTTAAACAAAACCTCACTCATTCATTAAAATAATATTACTTGTAAAAAGAACAAGCTTACTTACTCATTAATTAAGGAACAATTTTTTCTTTTAAAACATAATCTTTATTATTTCTTTTGGTGGTCATCGAAAATATTTTTAAAACACTTTCTTTTCTTTTTTTTTTCTCTTCTTTCTTATAATTACAAAATACATATTAAATATGTCTCATCAAAAGTGATAGTAGTATATTAAATCTGTCTCAAGTTCTATCCTTCTTTGTGTAATGCCCATCTTCAAGACTTCAATCTTGCATAGATCAAATACTACGTATTTCTAGTCATATCCAAATTTAATGTTTCTCAAATTGTCCCAAAAATAAAATTAAAACTGCACCAAAAACTGCACCTTTTTTGAAAAAATTTCTAACCCTCTATTGACAAGCCGATCTAGGATCAGCCTACCGATCATGACCCTCTGCCCTATCGATCTTTTTAGGTCGGCCTGCCAGTCATGACAGTTCGGCCTGCTAAATAAGTAAGTTCAACCTACCACTAGAGCCACCTGATTTCTACCCCGTTGACAACTTGCCGAATCTCACGTCTGGCCTGCCGATCTACGATCATCGGCTTGCCGAATTGGAAGGTTCGGCATGCCAACCAAGTAGAAATCACCCTTTCTAGAAAATACAGTATCTAATGCAATTTATCAATTTTATTTTCAACAATTCAAAACATAAAATTAGATACTCAAAAAAATTTGGGAATGCTATCATCTATCTTCTAGGTCAGTCTTCTCTGAATGATTATTTAATTAATTCTTACAAATTTAAAATTAAATAATAATTACTAGATGGAGATGATAGTCCTCCATCTAATTACGTGAAAAACATAGATACACATTCTAACCTCTAAGGAACCATAACCGGTATAAACTAATTAATTAATTAATAATTAAATAATAATTTAATCAACCATAATTAATAAATAAACATTCACCATATAATCCATAACAACATATAATATTACATATAAACCAAGAGTGCCAACTCTCTATAAAATTAAATTCAAGCATAGAAGAGATCAATATCACATAATTTATACATATAACACAATCATAAACTCGTAAATTTATGTAAAAACCATGGCTCCGATACCAATTGTTGGAAAAATAATGTGTAGCAGAATTTTAAAAAATTTTTATATTAGAGCATTTTCTAAAACACAAGTTTGGTATGCTATATGCATAAATTAACCAGATCTTACTAACCTTTATATGTTGAAGAACTTCCTGATGAGGGCATCGGTAGCACAAGCAAGAGCACAAGGGAAGAGCCATATTTAGATCCAATTCAAGTTCCCATTGGTCCAGTTACGAGAGCTCATGCAAAGAAATTCAAAGAAATGCTTATTGGGCTGATTCAAGCATCTTGGGCTCAAGCCATCGCATGGAGGCCCATTGAGGGAATTGCATGTGACATCCAGACCAACAAATGCGTGATTCAAGTTCTAGAAGGGACCGAATAATCCTATGGCTGCAAATAATCTGGCTACTTTCCATTTCAGT